>NW_019281001.1:0-20033 GCF_000648695.1 Onthophagus taurus
CTGCAGGTTTACCTGTAAACAGTTAATAGACTTATCCACTGAGCTGAGTACAGTTTCCCCTACTTACCTCTCGCATGGGATGGAGCAGCCGTCCCGCCGGCCCCTCTCATTCCAGCGCGCCCTTCGCGCCTCGGGCAGGAGTCGAGGACTTTCCTCTTTCTCCACTCTCCCGTGGTGCAGCCCGTCGAGCACCTGCACGACGCCCCCTGCTGGACACCCCGGCACGTGCGGATATCCCACCTCGGCCGGGTTTCACACCTGGCGACCTTTCACGCGCTTGGCGCTTGTTGCCGCGGTAGCTGATGATGTCGACGGGGCGACTGTCACAGCCTCCGTCGTCTCGGTAGTAGGTGCGGGATTCTCCACTCCCTTTCCTTTCAGTCGGAACTGAATTCTTCCATATCCGAAGTACGGCCGCCAGCACAGTTCTTCAAGGGCGTTGCAAGACACTTCATCAACCGCGAAGGTCCACGTCTGCCCCGGTCCGGGTCTGGTGGTGTTCAGGACCGCCCACTCGGATGTTTGGAGTGAGTTGTTCATCACCTCCAATCGGGTTAATACCGTCTCTTTGGTGAGAGGAACATTAGCTTCATCGTCTGGGATATATGCTACACAGACGTGCGGCCTGGGATTATCTTTCCCCTCGACCGCCTTAATCTGGGCACCTTCCCATGGATGAAGGCTATTGGCTGTATTCACAAGCCAGTCCTTCGAGCAGGCATCCGCGCAGGTGACTAAAAGCCTTGCTCGGCCACTTGCTCGGGCGTCGACCCATCAGAGCGCGTCCTCTTGGCCAAAGGCTTAGAGGTCTCTGCGCTCTTTTCCGATGGAGTATTGATCTTTTCAATCACCTGCTTGAGGGCGGTCTCATAAGGCACCCCGCTCCCCATAAGCTTGCGCAGGTTCCTTCTAGCGGACCCTGGCAGCCGCAGGCGTTTTTGTTTAAGGGTGAGACTGTCTAGTGCCTTAACAGCCTCCTCCTCATCTTCCTCCCCTTCAGAGTGCAGAAGAACCTGCTCCTCTTCCAGAGAGGGAGAACTTGACTTGGGTGCGGACGGTCCGGCTACCACAAGTGTAGATTGTGATGGAGGACTATCCTCCATCTTTTTGGTTTCCTTTTCAGGATCGAGGTTTATCCCCCCCTCGTCTAGGGTTTTACTAATACTGGGCGTCTCCATACTAATCCCACGAGTAGGGCAGAAAGGGTAGTCCATCGAGGCAGTGCTCCCATACCCCGATAAGCCTATTGAAACTGAAGGGCGGCAGGTCTCCAGAGTCCGCTTATTAGCAGCCATCACTTCCCGGATGACTAGACCGTCAGATGACAGCCTAAAGTGCTCTGCATAAGCTGTTCCACATTCACTTTGGGGTTTTTAATGAGGTTGTCTCCTCTTGACCCAGGCAATTAAGCCAAGATCCCCCGCATGCCCTGCCCGTGGAACAGGTCCACAAACAATAGGCATGCATGGTATAACGGTTTCGACTATATCAGTCGTCCCCGGCCACGTTTTCTCCCGTGCAAGCCCTAAGCCACGCGACGACAGCCGGGCGGGAGGCCTGTTTATCGACTGGCAAGTCTAGATCCGACACTTTTGGTATGGTACAGGGGCACCTCGTGAAGGAGCAGTAAAAACTGCAGTGTCGGTCTTGATTCAGGTCATAAGACAAGAACCCTGAGTACGGCAAAACAAGTAGGACAAGCCTACCTAGGATTCACCGCACCCTCACCCCCTCTAATAAACTAATGAAAACTAAGTTATACAAACAAATAAACTACTAAACAAATTTATGTAATAATCACACGATAAACAGGCGAAACTACACAATAATTAAACAAGACACAGATAAAAGATTGATGAAGTAGATAAAAATTTTTAAATGGCTGAATAAGCAAGTCACGCAAGTTCTGATAGAACTGGACCAACTGGACCAAACTGGACGTAGCCTGGGATTTACAGATCTACGACTTGAAATACATGGCGCTATCTATTGCCTTCTTTAAACTCTACGAGTTTACGACTTAAAAATTTTGAAATAAACGGTGCTATCTATTGGTTTCTTTAAATACTACTGTAACGCGACCATTGCGCCATCTACATCGATTCAGTTTATGTGAGAGAGAAAGTACCATACGAAGTTTTCATTAGTTGAACAAGGATAGATAGGAGTGCCAATTTATTAGTCGGAGTCCGGCCTCTGTATACTCTGTGCTTCTACCCGACACCCCACCCGTGTTGCAGAAAGTTGCACCAGCTTGGCACTACAGATGGCGTTAGTACTCACACTAATAATAAAAAAACTTCGAAATCAAAATTTCTCTCCCGGTTTTTTATTACCGTTTTACTTACAAGACCCTTCTTAGCCAATATCAATAAATAATAAAAACATTACCATCCCAAACAGATTTAAACAATGTACACAAAAAAAATATCTTTAATTTATTTTCTTTTCTTAACTTTTTCCAACTTTAAATTATTGTTTTGAAAGTATAAAAATTTGAACTGATCGAAATAACAAAAAAAAATTTATCTAACCTTGGTTATTGCTAGTTTGAATCTTCTTCGTGGACACGTCAGTTTTTCATGTTTTCACGTTTTTGCGTCAAAAGTTATCCCCCTGAGAAATAACCTTGATGTGTTTCAGGCTCGTTTTTAATGGGCCACCCTGGACAGGATGTCCAAATTTCGATGGGTTTGCAGGGTATCTCAGTTATTATGAAAGATAGAAAGTTGCGACTTTCGCGAACCTGAGCTACTTTTTTGTAACTTACAATGGCGCAAACCAAATTTTCATAGCCCTCTTCGTTTTTGATATACAGGGAGTGTTTGAAATTTACAATTTTCAGACACATCCTCTATCTCGGCTATCCGTAAACGTAAAAACGGATAGCTCAGGTTCGCGAAAGCCGCAACTTTCTATCTTTCATAATAACTGAGATACCCTGCAAACCCAACGAAATTTGGTCATCTGTACATAACACACCATTACGTCCAACAACTTCCTCTGACACACCAACAGGACTTCGCGAAAAGGTTCGTAGGGACGATTCCCCGTCTCCGGAAGATTGATTTTGCTTCCAATAAGAAGGGTCCCTTCGGTCGAGATTCAACTCCAGAATGTCGCATTCGAAAGTCATAAAATATCCGGATAGTGTATCCCAGCGATTCCAAATTAGATTTAACTATGGACCCCTTAAAATCATTTGTGTTCGCCATGGACCCCTATACTAAATAAAAAATTAAACCCCTGGACAAATTAATAAACCGTTCGTTTTAGACATAAAGGATATGCAGGTGTGTAGGCAACTCTTGCAATCAGAAGGACGTGAGCAAACGACACACTTAAATGTATGTAAACATTTTTCTTGCAAAAGATGAAATAAGTATGGTGGTATCAGTTGTAAAGAGATGAGATAGTAGATTGCTGTGTAACATGATTTCTGGAAGCTAAAACTATACGCTTTGGAGATGATAGTGTAGCGCGTCCTAAATCTAAGGATGTTGGCGGATATCTGATTTCGCAATCCTTGCTCAGTAGTAACATCGGTGACGTACACTATACTTTTTAAGTGACCCTAAAAATAAAAATCAAGAGGATTGAGGTTGGGCGATCAAGATGGCCACGCCAATGGGCTACCTTGACCTGACCATCTTCCGGGAAGCACCTTATCTAGATGTCACCGCATATATCGGATATCTATGAAACTAAAAATCTTTTACTACAATTTTTTTCACCTATTACCCATTATTTGTCTCGAGGAACAAATCCCCAAGTTTATGAGTGGTTGAGATAGGTTGAGAATCACCCTGTATTTTGTTTTATATTTTAACTATCATCACAATACAAAAATAAATAAATTTAGAGCGATCGGTGAACTCGCATTTCTTTTACAAGTTTCTCAAAGTTTGGTTGTATATTTTTCGACAGTTTAACGCGTAATTCGGCATCCAAATTAATCAGTTTCTTAATTTACTTTTTACTTGAAGTAACGACGAAAAATGTTTTTTTTTCTTTGAAAACCATTTGAAGCTCTCCATTGGTAACTAAGTTAATAAAATCTTCGATAATAAACGGATTGTAAATCCATGCCTTACTTTTGTCTGGAAGTGGAAAATATTCTGTGCTTCTTAGATTTGCCAAATTACACATAATTAGTGCTGCCTCAGTTGGAAGTGTATCTTCTTCAGACATGTTTAAAAATGTCGACAAGTTTTGAAATGATTCCACATTTCCGCTTTTGAGTCGATTCTCCCATAATTCCAGTTGCAAAATAGTTGCTTCAATCTTGTACCTGGGAACAATTTACATTTGCACCTTGTAAATTTACATTCAAATCATTGAGATGAGTAAAGATGTCGGATAAGTACGCCAGTTTGATAAGAAATGTAGAATTATTTAAATTTCTGAGGAAAATTTATCGGAGCGGTGGGATTGGAAACGCTGTTCTTCCATTAAGAATACATTGACTTCTTTACGTAATTCTCAAAATCGACCCTGTGCTGTTCCATTCGAAAGCCACCTTATATTTGTATGCGTAGCAGTGCATAGTGATCGCTTCCCATTTCTTTGCATAATTGTAAAAAAAAAGCCGCGTATTCAGCGCTCTACTTTTAATAAAATTTATTATTCTGATACACTCATATAAGACCGCTTTTAATTCTGTAGGAATTTTTTATGCAACCAATGCTTCTCGATGTATAGCACAATGGTACCACTCTGCAAATGAAGATACTTGCTTTATTCTCGCCTTCAAATCTGTTATTCTTCCGCACATAGGTTTGACGCAGTCTGTGCGTACACCAACACATTTCGCCCAATTGATTTAATTTTTAATGAAAAACGTATCTAATTTATCAAAAATTTCTTCTGCGGTGGTGTAAATTAAGAAATCTACAAAGAACAAATCTTCCAGAACGGCTTCTTCATGCTTGTATCTCACACGGCACAATAAAACTGCCTGACTAGTTACGTCCGTTGTTTCATCCAACTGTATAGCAAACCAAGGTGATACACGAACTCTTTGTATTAATTGTCTTTTATGTTTTATGTCATACTTTGAATTCTTCTTTGCACTGTATTGCTTGACTTTTTTTTTACCTTGTTTACCATTTTGAGCTATTAGTTGACATACCTTAAAAGAAGCCATTATGGTTGAATAGTTTGATGCTGGTATGGCAATGTGGGACACGCTTCTTTGAATGTTCTTTAATTGTTGTTCTCTCTTTTTGAAAAAATCCGTGTTTTTTGATGAAACTCTGGGTGCTTTGTTTCAAAATGGTGTCTTAACTTAGCTGGTTTCATAGAATCATTTGCTAGAACCTGGCTGCAAATAACACACCGCGGTCGTGTTTTGCCAGATTCCAAGGACAGAAATTGTGTAAAACCAAAGGATAAATATTCTGCGCTGTATTGACGGTAATTTTAACTCCAAAGTAAAGGAAAACATTTTTTTAGGTCAGCTTTTGTTTTCGATATATATACTCGACAATTAATAATTCTTATCATCGACACTAAAATTAAACTATAAAGCAAGTAATCTCAACGAAAAAAACCGTTTGAAAAAATTTAAAAAGTCATTTTGATTTTTGGTAAAGAAAAAAGAAAAAGATTTTGGTAAAAAAGATAATTTTTTTACTAGAAATGTCAGCTACTTTTTGTTTTAACACGTAATTATAACCTAAAACCCAATTAGAAGAAAATCAAACAAAACTGGATCTAAAAAAAAGTGTATTCTTTCATTTCTTTTTTTGTTATTTAATTTCTTCTTCAAACGATATTTGCGAGCCTTTACTAAGAACACGAACACTTATAGATTTAGAAAACGTTACATATTTCTTCTGAGAGTAATATTAATCTTTAATATAATCTATATATGCAATTAGTTAATTTCGTTACTTTTTTGTAATTTATCTGCCTTACATTATTTTTCACAAATGCGCCGTGGACCCCCAATATTGTGGCAGTGGATTCCCCATAGGGTTCAGCGATTCCCAATACGGGGTCCAGGCACCCCTTATTGGGAATCGCTAGTCTATCCAAATGTGCTACTGACAATCACACATTCCTCTACCTCGGGCATAATTTCCGAAAAATCGCTCAACCACATGTTCAAAATATAGCTTCACAACAATACATAGTAATATCCAATTCTGTGAAATGATAAATTAACATTAACATTGTGATCAAACCCAGTTAGACGAGGTAACTATATCGTAGGTGCCGTTAGCTAACTTGCTTTGTTATTTATTCACGTTAATCGTCTTAAATCAGTAATTGAATCTATCGTCCTATATCAAATAATCATCGTCTGAAGTCTCTACGCTGGTATCGCTATCAGTATTAATATTAATTAATAGGGATTCCACAACTTTATAAATAATTTTGTCTAATTCATTCATCTTTGCCTCCTCTTTCATTATATGATCTTGATTATATAAATATAATATAATAATATATAATATATCATAATATATATATGATTATTATATGATCTTGATAAAACCATCATGCACCGCAGTAATCCCAGGTCTCATTTTTATCTACTTGAGACTCATAACTTTCCGGTACCCTAATATTTATTAATCACAAAGTAATCTAATGATTGTGCCAGCTATACAAATAAAGCATTGTTAATCAGTTTGATATCAATTTTAAAGCATTTATATTACCAGCAGCTTCAACAACTTTATCAATAATGTGGTCATTTGCACGAGTTCTCGTCATTAAAGATAAACTGCTCGTAAAGATTAAACTACTTAGCTTTTTTGGTAATGCTAAATCTTACATCTTACGAGTTTCCGGGATGGAACTTGTTGTGAGCTACTACGAGCATTAGGACATCTAATCCTGAGATTTCATTTAATTATCTCCTTTAATCGTCTGTATAAAATTAAATCGCATTCAACCAATCACGTGCAAGGTCATTTTATTTTAGGTCGTTATGCATTTAAAGCCTAAGAAACAAGGTATTTCATCCGAAAATATAATTGTTGTAATCTTAATAAGTTTAGTGAAAATAACGTTACTTTTAAGTTTATTAGACTTATTTAGTGCGTGGCTATAGCACGTGCAACAGGTTTAAATAAACCACAACTTCAGAGGTTTTTAATGTTGAACGATCAATTTGGAGGCCAATAATAAGCAATCACACCAGATATATGTACATACAGCCTGTTTAGAAATTGGCGGATAATCTACGCGAAGCGACATTCTACGATCGACTCTGAATCGAAAATCTTAATGTTAAAATGTTGTTCTACTATGTTGCCAAATGTGTTTTTTTATGAAGATATGATAATGAAAGAATGTTAAAAACGAACTTTAAAGCTAAAGAAAATAACTTCAACAAAAAAAACTAGTTTTCAACATTCTTTTTATTCTAAATTACAGTTTATTTATCAACAGATTTTTAATATTAATGATTATTTATGGACAAATTATCCGAAATTTGAGAACCTCCTGAAGACATATGAAGCATGTCACATTTTACGAAGAATGTCGCTACGTGTAGATTATCCGCTAATTTCTGAACATTCTGTATATATTGAAATTGAAACGGAATATCTTGCGTTCTGAATGTTATTTATTTGAAGTGAACTGTATTTCTTTTAATTACTTGTTTTTAATGAAGTGATATTCGTAATTTAAGGTTTAATTGTTTAAGGGTTAACTAAAACACACTTAACGTTTTCTCGTTCGATAGGAAGTGACCTGTTTTTTATTTCACTGCCAACTTACAAAGTTAAAATAACTAAAGATTATTCTAGTTCTAAAAACAAAAACACTAAATAGAACATGCCGCCAGCCTTGAAATATATCAATATTTTAAAAACTAACAAATGTTAAACGAAAACGAATACAATTTTGTAGGGAAAATAGGTTATTCAATTCAGTCTCAATCTTCATCTATCGGTAACGGACAAACTTTTGTAACTGCACGTTTTACCATGCCACTTTTTGTACGTACTGACACTAATACGCGCACTATGTTGTCCTAACTGGGATATAATTCTTCTACTTGACCTAAATTCCATTGTAGTGGAGGTATGTTTTGCTCTTTCAACAAAACCATGGTTCCAATCTGGACGTTATGTTTATTGCGAGTCCATTTTGAACGTTGTTGTAGGGTGTGTAAGTAATCATAATACCAAACACGCCAAAATCCTTGCAACAATTGTTGCTGTTGTTTAAAATTGTTTAAACGGTTGGTTGGTACGTCGACAACGTTCTTTTGAGGTATTGCTTGTAGTGGTTGTCCAATTAAAACATGTCCAGGTGTAAGCAACGTATAAAATTGTTCAAAATTTAATTTAGTTTCACCTAAAACTGTCTTTATATGGAATTTAAAAGATTTCACTGCGGATACCCACAGACCACCGAAATGCGGAGACCTTGGTGGGATAAAGTGCCATGTTATCTGATTGTCAACAAAGTATGAATAATAATCATACTTAGTTCATCCTTAGCTGTATTTTTAATAAGATTATATAAGTTCTTTAAATCATTATTAGCGCCAACGAAATTGGTTCCATTTTCTGAATAAACATTCTTGCAAAGTTCTCTACGCGATACAAAACGGTTAAAAGCGTTCATGAAAGCTTCTGAGGTCAGTTGTGTTACCAGTTCCAAATGTACAGCCTTTGTAGCCAAACAGATAAATACACATAAATAAGCCTTAAGTTCCACACGACTTCTACTCTTACTATCTTTTATTAAATATGGACCCGCATAATCTAAACCGATAGCTGCAAATGGTCGTGTATGTGTTACTCTGAAATGTGGTAAATCGCCCATCAATTGATCAACATTCAACGGTTTGACTCTGAAGCAATTTCTCAAATAGGTACGTACGGTATTTCTACCATCCAGTGGCCAAAAATTTACTGCTAATACGGGATAAAACAAATTGTGGACCTGCGTGTAGGTATTTATGATGATAATACTTAACACTTAATTTGACAAAATGATGCTTTCAACTACTTTTATTGCTATCAATAAATAACCGCCACTCGTGTGCATCGTAAGGCTGGCAAAGCTCCTTGAACAAACCGGGAATGTCTTTGCAAAAGCATATGTTATCAGTTGACGTATAATACTTTGTGTAAATCCTGTTACTTTAACACTCGTATCCAAAAAGTGATATTGCTTCATACGAGATGCATGTAATTCTGCTTTCTCCTTTGAAACCTCCAAGTCTCTCACGCAATCATTCAGTTCTTCTTGTGTTAGAAGATACTGTTCATGCTGTCCTTGACATTCAGTTAAATCACTTTAGAAATCTGACGTATCAGTACTGGAGAACTCAGATATAGTTGAACTTTGGGACTGAGATCAATCAGGGCAGTTGGGGATGGGAAGTGTATCTGACAGCGGAACTGAAAACGTGACAGATGGTACATTTGCATAAACCCATCGCATATTTTTTCCAATTCCGGTTTGTTTACTTAGGCAAAAGTAACAGTCGGTTGTATGACAAATATTTGTTGGCAAAGTTTTATAAAACACAGGGTTTGGTGTAGTAATAATGAAACTAAGTATGGATTCGTTCCTTTGGTTGCTCCAACCATTACACTGTAAGCTAAACGCATTCGCTTCTCCAATTTTCATTTTAATGTCTGCATCAACTTTCTCATGCTCGGAGTCCAGTAATTTATTTGATAATAAATAACTTGTACGTATTTTGAAAGATGGTCTCTAATTTTTGAAAAATGTCTCTAATGATTGCCAGTGATTATTTTCAAGAATGGCAAATGGAGTACCTGTAGCATAAACAGCCCTAGCGAATAGATCATCTAGCTTCTCTTGTTCAACTTTTGATGAAACATCAATAAAACCATCAAGTGTAGAACTCAATGAGGGTCTATTAACTTCTAACTCTGATGTTGATGTATCATCCACAACCATGACATTTCATTGTCATCTAAAAATTAAATTTAAGAAAATAAATTTTCTATCGTCTGTTGCAAATATTTTCTAAGCTTACCAATCGTTGAAGAAGTAGAAGCAGTAGTTGAAAAGAAAGTAGAAGAAATCTTCTCCTTTTGCTCTTTGTTAAATATTTGTTTCACGCCTACTGGGCATGTTAAACATCTAAATAAATGTTTCGCCATTCCTGGGCATATTTTATATATTGAGCAGGGAAAACTTACAATGTACATTATTTATCTATTAACTTTCTTCATATTAAAATAGTTCCACACATTTGTTACAATAAAAAAAAGTAAAATAAAGTAATTGTTTATTTAAATAATAGATGGCAGCGCGATGCCCTATTTTTATTTGTATCGATTTTTCCTTAAGTAAAACAGGTTTAAGCATGCGTCGTAGTCAGTGTTGTTAAATACCCGGGTATTTATTTTCAAGGGAAAATTCCCTGGATATTTACCCTGGGGTATTTACCCAAGATGGGTATTTAGAGGTATTTATAAAATTTTATTTAAATTGAGTTGATGGCAGTTTTGCAAGTACTTCAAGAATACAGAGTCCATTGTCGATACACCAAACTTATTTATAACATTTACAAGAATGCTACAATGAGCGTGGGGTAAGACAAGGCGATATAATGTTGAACCCAAATTGTTTATCACAGTCCTGGAGAGTGCATTTAAATAACTGGATTGGACTCAAAAAGGTATAAAAATTGATGGCAATACCTAACTAATTTGCGCTACGCGGACGATACAGTCCTTATTTCGGATATCCTTGGAGAGATGAAGCTGATGCTGAACGTATACAGGAGGCGTGTGCAAGAGTTGGGCTAAATATCAACAAAATTTAGGACAAATCTTGTTCCAAACTGTAACATCAATATTGGTGATGATGAATATTCCATCTAGAATACTTTCGATGGTATGTTATTAATCTCTGATGCCATTCCATATTTTGCCGCAGAGATTGCGTTTTGAACCTCACTGATTGATATAGGTGCCATGACACTATCCTTTCTATGGTGTGACGGACTGCTGTCTGTTTCCAAATCAGTTTCTCTATGCTTAATAGGTTTTGGAAATAATTTTTTCAAATGTCATTCATTTCACTATCACATATTATTTTTCCTGTTCCATCTCAGCATAGAGCTGTGTGCGATTTGTGCCTTTATCTTAACTGTCTAACAAATTTATACACATTCCTGGTGTTATTAGCTTTAAAGTGTACATATATTTCGGGAAAGTTTATATTTTCACTACCGACCATTCTCGTTTACGTAATACTCTTCGAAAATATTTAACGATTTCTTTAATGCTTGAAAAACAACTTTGAATGTCCTGAATTGAGTATAAGTCTAATATTAATGACTAAATTCAGTTTTTATGCTTCATTAATTCTTGTTGTTTGATTCTTTTCTAGTCATATTGCACTTCCATCAAATCCAAGATTCCAAGATCCATGAGATTGTTGATTTCCAATTTTAAATTAAGTAGTTCGTTTAAGATCTTATTATTCTTCTTCTTTTATTCAGGTTGTAACCTGTTTACGCATCATTCATTGTGTTTCATTAGAGCTGGAAATCCAACTTCCTGGTCTCCCGAGATCTCTTTCTAGCTAATCTTTGGTCTCTTTTGTCTTAATCAGCCAGGTTTCTTCCATTCTTTGGAAGTATTCATAAAATTTTTTTATTTCTCCCCTAGCAAATCTCATGACATATCCGAATCCACAAAATTCTCTTACAATTTTGTTCCTAACTCTATCTTTTCTTGTCTCTTCCACTATTGTTCTTAAAGTACTCATCTCAGTTGGTTCGCATCGCAGCCATATATCTTGGCCATGAGGTTCGTGTATCGAGAGATAATAATCAAAGGCAGCCTACAGGAAACTTAGAAACATCTTCATGGGCGATATTCCTGTATATTTGAAAAGAAAGGCTTTCAATCAATGCGTGGTTCCTCCTTTGGTTATAACATACGGTTCCGAAACTTTAACATTAACGGTAGCCATTACCAGGAGGCTCAAAGTAACGCAAAGAAAGATGGAGAGACCACATACGAAATGAAGACCTACGAAGAAGAACTGGCGCAAATGATGCGGTCAACATTGTGGCAAAGCTCAAGTGGAACTGGGCGGATCATCGTCGCAAGAATAAAGAATGAGCAGTGGTTACCTGATTATAATACGTCTTCGATCGTTGACAATTCCTCGTCTTCAACGCCTATTTCATCATGTTCCTCTACATTTTTGTCCGAATCTGTTATATTTTTACTTGTATCACTTTTGTATGTACTGTTTGGGTATTTACCCTAGGCCGGGGTAAATACCCAGATAAATACCCATTTTATAAATACCTACCCGCCGGGTATTTACCCAGCACCCATCACTGGTCGTAGTCGTCGAAGTAGTCGTTAAGAATGTTGTGTAGGCAACTGCATACACATTCGTAATGAAACCGACGCGAGAGGCCGGAGTGTGGCAGGTGTGGCACACTCACTTATAGACTAGACATCCGTTAGAAGACGCTTAATGGCGCACTCCTCTGTTAATAGTTATTTTATATATTAATAAAGATATAAATAGGTATACGTGGTGTATATTATTAATAACACACACGACAAAGAGAACGCCGTACGTAACGTACGTAACAATGTGCATCAACAATAACGTACGGTACGTTATTGTTGATGCACATTGTTAAAAACGCCTTCATTTGAGGTATGATAAATTAAACAAATTGTTAGTTGATCTCAAATCTGGAGCTTGTCACATCCGAAAGCGTACGCAAAAACCAAAATTTTCTGAAAATAATGCGAAACACAAGTTGCCGTCACTTCTACCGATAGAAACACAAAGGCTACGAAAGTTACCTGTTTTAAATGCACAAAAGTGGGTCATTATGCTCAAGATTGTCCTCAAAAGAAGCGAAATGACACAAAGCAAAGCCCCAAAGTAAGTACAACCACTGATTCTGATATATCAAATACAGTACTGACTATTAGTACAGAAAATTTGCATGCAGTATTTTAAATCTGCCCTTGTAAACAATAAAAAGGTAGATTGTTACATATACAGGGTGTATCTGATAAAACTATTCTAAAACTTTTTTGTCTCTCTGATGTTCTTCTAAAAATTAATAATTTCTGAGAAAAAAAATAATTAAGCAAACACTAACTGTTAAGCTGTATGGTTGTTAATCGAAAGTTGGAATGAATTTTGAATGAAAAAATCTTAGTTGGCTTTGCAATCTTTGTCAGAAATATTTTTGACGTTTAAATATCAGTGGTTTTCTTACTTTATTATTGTTGTATTTAAAATTTTGAAACGTCGCGTGAACGAGCGTAAATGCGATAGAACTTTATTCAAAAATTAATTTGAAAAACAATAATAATAGTAAGAAAAACTGACATTTAAACGTCAAAAATATTTCTAACAAAGATTGCAAAGCCTACTAACATTTTTTCATTCAAAATTCATTCCAACTCTTGATCGACAACCCCATTGTTTAACGGGCAGTGTTTGCTTTACTATTTTTTTTCTCAAAAATTAGTCGTTTTTGGAAAAATTTCAGAGAGACAAAAAAGTTTTAGAATACTTTCATCTATCTATGTAAAATTTTTCTAATGTATTTATCATCTGCATAAAAAAAATTTTCGCAAAAATGCAAAGGGGGTGGTTACGTTTAGTAGTTTAGAAGGGTAGGTTGAAAGTACAAATAGGGTCAAAACGTGCCCTATTATGAGTTAAACATATTCCCCAAATTTCATTTTCTTAGCGTTTATGGTTTTTGAGAAAAAAAAATTAAACCAAATTTTTCCGTCATTTTTGAAGGGGTGTAGCTCCTTAGGGGAGCCGAAGTCGCCCATGGTTCATATATGAAAGTACCCTTAAAATTCACTAAAGTATCACCCCTTGAAGTTTGTTGCAGTCATTCAGATACACTCTGTATATAGGAAGTAGCTGTGTAACGATGCGTGAAAATGTCGTTAGTGACATGGGCTTTTCCTATTTTGAAATAAAGACCGAACCACTGGTAGGCTATGGAAACGGGATGGTAAAGCCTTTGGGATTGTTTACGGGTAAAGTTTCAATCAGCGATGTATCGGCAAAAGTGAAAATACATGTGGTACCAAAGGATTGCCCGAAGGTGTCATTAATCGTTGGGCATCCGTACACGGAACAACCTCACATCCAAATCACTAGTAGAAGTAACGAATTGAACATACAATATATATCAATATTGTGAAAATTAATTGCCTGTTAATAATGTAACTGAAAATGAAAAGACTGTTTTGCACACCGATACTGAAGCAGTTGTCCCGAGCAATTATTTGGGACATATTACAGTAGTTCGCAATATAGTAAATCGAGATCTATGTGTATAAGGTGGGATTCAAGAGAAAGGACAAGCTGTCCCAAGATATCTGATAAAGACCGACCATGATGGTTAATCCGTTTTACCAGTGTTAAATATATCTGATGAGGATCTGATCATTCCTAAGGGAACTAAGTTAACCAGAGCAGAACAATGCTTTGAAAAACATAGTATGTCAACCAGAGAAATTAACAAAGAAGAAGTAAATGAATATTCTATAAATACAGAAATTTATTGCGAAGGTAAGAAAATTCTGAAAATGTTATTGGATGATTATAGGGATTTGATTGCAAAGAATATTCACCAATTGGGTTGCACTAACAAAATACAAATGGATATTCAGGTGATTGGTGATACTGCTGTGTATTAAATCCACAAAAGTAATAGAAGACGCGAAGTCGCCTTTTGCCAGCCCTGTGATTTTGGTCAAGAAGAAAACTGGAGATGTGCGACTCTGTATTGATTACAGACCTTTAAATAAAATGACTGTAAAGGACCACTGTCCCCTACCGTTAATAGATGATCAGCTAGACTTACTAAGAGGTAAGCAATATTTTTGCAGTCTTGATTTACGCAGTGGGTATTACCAAGTACCATTGACGGATGGAGCTAAAGATAAAACTGCTTTCATTACGCGTGATGGTCATTATCAGTTCAATAGAATGAGTTTTGGTTTCTGTAACGCCCCTGTCGTGTTTCAAAGATTAATCAACACTGTACTTGGATCTCTAAGTTACGATGTAGCAATGGTATACGATATCATTACACCATCCACCACCATCGAGGAAGGAATGCATGAACTACATATGGTTTTTGATGTGCGAGATGCAGGTCTGACACTTAAGCTGGAAAAATGCTATTTTTTCATGAAGAAGATCCAATACTTTGGCTATGAGATAACTGAAACAGGAATACAACCAAGGTCCAGAGAATTGGAGAGCCTTGTCATGTTTCCTATACCAAAAGATGTACGAATCTTGTGAAGTTTCGTATGATTGGCGAGATATTTCCGGCGTTTCGTTAGACATTTCTCGATTATTATCCGACTGCTGACTGATTTACTATGGAAACAACCTCAAGATAACGCATTCTGTAAGATCAAAGAGGTGCTATCAAAAAAACTAGTATTATCGATCTTCGATACCAAGGCTTGGACAGAAGTTCACACGGATGCAAGTTCACTAGGAATAGCTGGAGTGCTGTTTCAGACCCAAGCAGATGGACTCCTATTTCGTATTTTAGTAGGAAGACGACCAAGGGCGAATCTAATATCATGCGTTCGAGTTGGAGGCTTTTGCAGTAGTGTGCACGTTGGAAAGATTTAGAGTGTATCTCATAGGTATCCCATTTGTGATACGTACTGACTGTAATAGTTTAAAAATGTTAGCTAATAAACGAGATTTGAATTCCAGAATCGGAAGATGGTTCGTAAGATTATCTGAATATAATTATACCATTGTATACCACAAGGGGAGTAGCAACGTCGTAGCAGATGCTTTGAGTAGAAATCCTGTGGAAGAGCCAGAAGACGTTGAAGTAAGAGGATTACCAATAATCGGAATTTCTATAACTACAGGTTGGGTTGCTGCAATGCAGAGGGATTGCAATGAAATTGCAAGGATTAGAGAAAAACTGGAATAAGGCGATAAACCCATCCATGACAAGTTTACGTAGATAAATTGTCGAGTATATCGATTAAAATCAGGAAGACTACGCTTATATGTACCTGAACCATTGAGGAATGAGTTGGTTAGTGAAACGCATAGAGAATTGATGCACCTAGGTATCGAGAAAACATTATCGAAGTTAAAAGAAAATTATTACTTCCCTAGGATAAAAGAAGCAGTTACAACTACAGTTTTGCGATGCATCAACAGCCTCTATTACGAGACGCTTAGAGGAAAACAACCTGGACTGTTGCATTCGTTGGACAAACGGAGGACGCCATTCCAAAGTATCCATATGGATCATTTGGGCCCGTTCCAGATGAAAGAAGGTACCAGAGAGAAGTATGTTGTCGTGTAATATTTCAAAAACGAGCTTAAATCTTTGTGAATAATTCAATACAAATTTAATCTTTTTAAGACAAACCATATTGATATTTAACAAAACGTTTAAAAATTTATTAACTTTGAAGGCCCATATCTTAGCCATCTATGGGTTTTGACGAAAAAGATTTATACGAATCATTTGCGATTAAAATTATGCCACGACTTACAGAAACACCTGTAGATTGTCATCTATACAATGAATGTTCAAAAAGGTAGCACTGTTTCAAACTCAAAGGTAGCCCTACTGTACAGGGGTGGTCCATTTAACATGAGACAAACGATTATCTCGAAAACGGTTCATTTTACATAAAAATGAATCAAATGGTAATTTTTTTTTTTTATAATTATTTCACTTTTATCCATATATTCAGATTTTGCAAACAAAAACATAGGGTTCCATTTAAAAGATTGGTCGTGACCTTCATATAACCTTGAAAATAAGGTCAAGGTCAATGTTATCATATGCTTTCCCCCTTCGCACAGAACAACTTTCGTTTGGTTCATTTTCATGTAAAATGAACCGTTTTCGAAATAATCGCTTGTCTCACGTTAAATGGACCAGCTGTATATCCAAACCTCAATAATCCGTTTCTAAGTACATAATTGTTATTTTGAAACTTATTTATTTGACCTTAAAACTTGTTCAAATCCTTTAATTTAAATTTGCGATTTATATAATTAGTAATAAAATATGTATACAGTATGTCCCCGGATCGAGTTACAAAGAGGAAAAAAATTTTTGTTACTGATTTTTCAAACTTATCTCAGCATAAATAATGCGTCGGATATGTTCAAACTACTAAATCGCATGAATATTTTAATTTGATTTGTCCGTATATTTTTCACTAACATAAGTTGTAACTTTTATGGTTTATATGGTTACATATCGTAAATTGAACTTGAAAAATTTTTAATTTAGGAAAAGTTTAATTTTTACATAAAAATGGCACTAATTAGTTAACTTCTCTAGTTAGAATAAAGTTCGTGCGATTTAGTGGTTTGAACATACCCGACGCATTATTTATGCTGAGATAAGTTTGAAAAATCAATAATAATGTTTTTTTCCTCTTTGTAACTCGATCCGGGGACATACTGTATAGTAATATAACCTAACCATAATTATTCCTTAATTGTCCTAAACTCACCTTTATCACATTATTGTATACAGGGGTGTATCTGAATGACATGCCCAAACTTCAGGGGGTGATTCTTTAGGCAATTTTAAGGATACTTTGATATATAAACCATGGGCGACTTGGGCTCCCCTAAGGAGCTACACGCCTCCAAAAATGGCGGAAAATTTTGGTTTAATTTTTTTTCTCAAAAACCATAAACGCTAGTACAACGAAATTTGGGGAATATGTTTAACTGGTAGTAGGGCACGTTTTCACCCTATTTGTACTTTCAACCTATCCTTCTAAACTACTAAACGTAACCACCCCCTTTACATTTTTGCAAAAATTTTTTATGCAGAGGGTAAATACATTAAAAAAAAATTACATAGGTAGAAGAAAGTATCCTAAAACTTTTTTGTCTCTCTAAAATTTTTCCAAAAACGACTAATTTTTGAGAAAAAAAAATAATAAAGCAAACACTGCCCGTTCAACAACGGGGTTGTCGATCAAAAGTTGGAATGAATTTTAATTGAAAAAATCTTGTTGAAAAACTTTTGATTAACAACGCTACAGCTTAACAGTTAGTGTTTGCTTAATTAATTTTTTTCTCAGAAACTATTAACTTTTCGAAGAACATCGTAGAGGCAAAAAAGTTTTAGAATATTTTCGTCTATCTAAATAAAATATTTCCAATGTTTTTATCATCGTCATAAAAAAGATCTAGATAAAAATTGAACGGGGGTGGTTATGTTTAGTAACTTAGAAGGGAAGATTGAAAGTACAAATAGGCTCGAAACATGCCCTATTATAAGCTAAACATATTTCCCAAATTTCATTTTCTTGGTGTTAATGGTTTTCGGGAAAAATAAAATAAACCAAAATTTTTCTCCATTTTTGAAGGGGCGTAGCTCCGCAGGGGAGTCGAAATCGCTGATAGTTTATATGAGAAAGTACCCTTAAAATTGCCTAAAGAATCACTCCCTGAAGTTTGGGCACGTCATTCAGATACACCCTGTATAAGAAAAAGGACGATAAATTTAAACTACGCGTGAATTTTGGGTAAAGTGCTACTTCCGATTATGTGATTTGATTAAAATTTTATATTTGAAATTTTGGAACATGTCGAATCATGCAAACAAAATATTGAATTTGAGTATGTTACTTGATATGAGCGATTATAAAATTTGTTTCCAATCAATTACAAACTTTTCAATGCAACACCTATAGAAATCACATTTAGATACATTTAGACAAGAATTTATCAAAAGAAATTAAAAAAAAAAGTTACATCTTTATATCTTTTTGTACAGTATGTAAGAGTTGAGCTGATTTCACAACTTCACACTTTTCTTCTTCAGCAAGATTTTGAATAACAATGTCATTAACTCCGTTGGATCCCAAAGACGCCGGAAGCGATAAATATACATCTTCCTGTATATCATGAAAACCCTAATAAAATAAAAGTAGAAAGGAGAACGTATCGGAAAACTATTTGATACAAACCTGAACAGGCACAGACACAGCATGTACAGATCCAAGATTTCCCAAAATAGCACTCGTCAATGCGGCAACAGACATACCAATAGCCCATGAAGTGTACCCTTTTAATTTGATCACATCACCGGCACTGCTAATAACTAGCCTGTGAACCTCACTCCACCGTTCAGGATCGTCTTTCTGTCCTATACGTGGATTTAAATCCACCAAACGAACTCCAGCTACGTTTACACCAGACCAAAGAGCAACTATGTAAACAAATAGAAAAAAATCAATTTATGAAAATCGAGTAAAATTAAAAGATTCTTTCTACACAATAGTAATGTACAAATTTCAATCAAACCTGTTCATGCCTTTTGCGAGTAGCTATTAATTTATATGGTATTTTGAAGAACCCATTACATCAATTACTTCAAGCTTACACTAAAATACTGGTTTTACCAGTACAACTTTTTTATTATTAGAGATAAGAGGACAAAAAATATTTTTAAAATTAACAAAATGTGCCGTTTAAAAAAAATAATTCATTGTTCATAAATATACAGGGTCATCCACGACTACCGTCCATTAGAACTTCACAGGGTTCTGGCCAAAATACAAATTTGAAAATTCAGATTTAAGTATTATCAATTACGTTCTCTTCGACTAAAATATTTTCAAATATCTAACACTTCCGGTTATACCGGAAGTCGCCACTTACTTTATTTTTTTAAATGGAACACCCTGTATATTTTTACATATTTGGATTTGTCTATTTTCAAGGTTTATAAATAACTTTACTTTTTGCAATTTGATTCGGTTGTTCTCGAGTTATTCGAATTTTTCTAGAAAAATCTGCTCCAGCAGACATTTGTTCAAAAAATCAGAGAACACTCGATTTTTGGGATATCAATTTAGGATTCAGAACATGCTTAAGCAACATGATGGAGTATGTTTTGATGCCGAGTATGGCTGTCTAAAACGTTTGGTCACTTTACTACGGCACGTTAACTTTTCGAAATTTGGAAATACCATAACTTCATTTTTTTAAATGGCACCCCCCATATTTTATTTCTGTAACTTGATCCGATT
>NW_019281001.1:20760-56392 GCF_000648695.1 Onthophagus taurus
AAGAATTCACTAAAGATTGCGTGATATCGGTTTATTAAGCAGACGGAACATGAAGGTCGGTATCTACTCCTAGAGTAGAAGAAGAAATTCTGACACGGATAGAGCGTAATCCGGGGACGAGTGTGTGGAGAATATCAGCCGAAGCAGGAATTAGTGCTTCTCTAGTTTGGAGAATCCTTCACGAGGAACTGTTTCATCCGTACCATGTATAACGAGTACAGAATTTAAAACCAATTGATCTTCAAGCGCGTTTAATGTTTTGCCGTTGGTTTCTACGTAATGATACTGAAGACAACCGTTTTCTTGCCAATATTCTTTTTATTGATGAGGCCAGATTCACATGCAATGGAGTTGATAATTTTCACAACACGCATGTTTGAACCGATCAAAATCCCCATGAAATATGGACATCAGACACGTTTTTCATTAAACATTTGGATGAGCATTGTAGGCGACTGGTTTTTAGGTCCTGTTGTTTTACCAAACCGATTAACAGGCGCTGCTTATCTAAACTTTCTCAAGAACACAATGATTAACCTTTTTGACGGCATTCCCTTAGATCAAAAGCAACAAATGTGGTTCCAGCATGATGGTGCTCCACCTCATTTTTCGATTGCAGTTAGAGAACATTTAAATCGAACTTTCCCACGTAGATGGATAGGAAGAAGCGGACCTGTACTAGACTTCTTTTTCTGGGGATATTTGAAAACTTTAGTCTATGGTACTACTGTGATTAGTGATTACCCTCGACGAGTTGCATGTACGAATTAATCAACAATGCCAACAAATTGGAGTCAATGAGGAGATTTTAGAAAGAGTTCGATTATCCTCAGACGGAGATGTCGTACCTTTTTGGATATGGAAGAAGGACGTTTTGAACATCTTACTTATTTTATTAACTTTATTTTTTGTTAGAAACTTCTTTTAAATGTTTGTTCGGGTGTCCCAAATTCGTTGTTCGCATAGGTTATCTCCGAAACTAAAAGAGATAGAAAAAAAGTAGCTGCGAAAACAACAAACGCGAATATCCCACTTATTACCAATGATGAAGTATTATAATTAAAACATTATGAGCAACTTTTTACGAAGAATTCAGTGGCGTAGATAGATTTTTTTATTCGGACATTGTCCGAAACTTTTACCTACAACCCGTTGTGTGTAAGCTTAAATGATTACAACGCTTTCTGAGCAATTTCTTTGCTCATTGAGTAGTGGAAAATACTCACAACGCGTTGGGGGGTATTTAGGTTTATTCAATAGCCCAAAATAACCAATTTTGCACATTGTGGCGTTTACTCAAAACACGTTGTGGACCCCAAAAAGTATCCACAGCGCAATGTGAGTATTTCACGGTTGCTCACAACACGTTGTGGCTATTCAATGTTTACTCAATTTGTAAATCATCGTAGGTAAAGTGGTCTTTCTAACCGAGGTACAACAAAAGTTTATTAAGTTAGCTCCACAAGGAAAAATAAGAAAATCACAAAGAAAAGTTTCATCGCTGCAAAAGCTTCTACAGAAAGTATTTTAGTAAATCTTACTATTAATGAAATGGTTACGAAAAACAAGAATTTTGAAGGAAAATAGATTTTATGAAGGAGTGAACCTTAGCAGTAATCATGATAGTGACCACATTTCATTGGCAAAGAAAGCTTTGGTTTTTATAGAACGGCGGCTGGAAAGTACCAGCTGCTTATTTTCTTATTAAAAAAAGCCTAAGAGGCGCAGAAAGTGTCAATTTATTAAAAACAGCTTTGGAACTATTGCATGATACTTAATGAGTATCGTTACATTCATTAATTGGAACAATTTTTAATTTTTCGAACAATTTGGATTCAGTGATCTAGAACAAGAAAGTATATTTATTTTTTTGATGCTTGCCATCATTGTTAAAATCCTCTCCCATTCTCTTAATCTACCCGTTTATATGTTCTCTTCTCTTTGAATGCTTGTAAAAATAAATCATTTTCGTATTTAAAACAATTGCTTAATTCTAAATGACACAACAGTAAACTATGTAAAAATAAATAAATGATACCCTACATTGCCACGTTATTGCGATATTTGATAAAACTGAAATTAATAAGAAAGCTGATAAGATATGTCAACTTATTTGGATCCAAGATACAAAATGAACTTTTTTGATGCTGATTTAACTAACGAAGCAACTTTTAGAGTTTTTAGAGGGTACTTTAATTAATAATTGACGATATTTTGACAAGAATCCTTCAAGAAATAAATTTGAAAGTTATCGATGAAAATTGCAACATCGAAAATTTTATCAAAACTTCAAATATTGTTTTCTCAAAAACTAAAAGTTATTTCCAAGAAATAGATCTTATACGAATTTTTAAAACTTATAATCATTTCACCGATAATCATATAATCGAAAAAATTGTCGATTATTTCAAAAATTTTTTTCTCAAGAACTAAACGTGATTTTTCAAAACGGCTTTTTGCATTAAAAAGAAGATACTATAATTAATAATTGGTGACATTTCCAGAAGGATCCTACAAGAAATTAATTTTATAGCGAATTTTGTAAGTTATCGATGAAAATTGCAACATCAAAAATTTTATGAAAACTTCAAATATTTTCTCAAAAACTAAAAACTATTTTTCAAAACGGGTTGGTTCATTGGAAAGAAGACACTCTTATTAACACTTTGGGAAATTTTCATACTCATGAAATCTGTGTTGTTTGATCCCGTAAGCAGTAAGAAACTTCCTTACACATCACTAGTAGAGCAGACAAGGGCTCAGTCACGGTCATTATAACGAAATCTTACATAGGGGGGGCGATAGGTATGCTAAACGATACAACAACATATAAAAAAGTCGATAATAACAAAGATATGACTAGCATAATTCAATATAGAATAAAATAAATTAGTCAAAGAAATCTATGAAAACAAGTTAATAGAAGAAGTCACATTGAAACAACTTACTACATACAACTCCACTTTATCTAGAGCATACTTTTTGCCTAAAATACATAAAGATGACATACCATTGAGACCGATAATCTCTTCTGTGGGCTCTGCTACTTATGAGATTTCGCCGTTCTTCACTAACAATAAGATCTTAACACAAGCTTTTGAAGGTATAAGTAGTTATAATGTTAAAGATACGTTTGACTTTGTTAATGAATTGAGAGACACATTATTACCTGATGATTTTATTGTAATATCTTTAGATGTTGTAAATCTTTTTACCAACATCCCTATATCCTTGGTTGTAGTCAAGGATATAGTATAATATAATCAAAGAAAGATGGGCTCTTGTTTCTGACATTTTTGACATTGAGCAGGATTTATTTGTAAAAGCTTTGAATGTTGTTTTTGAATACACTTATTTTACCTTCGATAACACCACTTATAAACAAATTTTTGGTACTCCATTGGGTTCACCCATCTCACCCATTCTATCACAAATTGTTATGGACTACACATTAGACAAAATCATTCCGAAACTAAATTTTCAAGTTCCTTTCATTAAAAAATATGTAGATGATATCATACTGTCAATTCCCAAAACTGCAGTTGACCACGTGTTGACAACCTTCAATAATTTTAATAAACACATACAATTCACAATAGAGGTTGAAAATGAAGACCATTTCGTCCCCTTTTTGGACACCAAAGTCATCAGAAACTCTGAGAATAAGCTAACGTTTGATTGGTATACAAACAAAACTTTTTCAGGTAGATACATTCATTTCAGTTCTTTCCATAAGACTAAACATAAAATAAACACTGTTTTAGCTATGAAACATCGTATCACTAACATTTCAGATCCCCAATTTTTACATAAGAATTTGAATATTTTAAAAAACATCTTTTTACAAAATCAATATCCACATAAACTTCTCAACAAACTTTTATTTAATATCAGTAACCTTGTTAATACCAATAGTGACACTATAAAGGATCCTGTTATATACAAGAAGTTAACTTTTGTTCCTGGTCTAACGGAAAAATTAATTAAAATAGCATCCCTGATTCCAGTTTAAAAATTGTAGAATATTATCCATTCAAATTAGCTTCTGTTTTTTCCAATTTAAAAGATAAAGTACCCTTAAGGTACCAATCTAACGTCATTTATCGTGTCCCTTGTGGAGAGTGTCATTGTTGTTATGTTGGCCAAACAAAGCAATGATTAAAAAATCGTATGAACCAACATAGAAATGAAGTTAAGAACTGTAAAAACAATGGTTGCGCTCTTTCCCAACGCTCTTTGGAAACTGGACATCTGTTTGACTTTGATAACGTAAAAATGTTGGATAAGGAAAATAATTACTATAACCGTTTGTTTCTGGAAATGTTTCACATTAGAAATGAAAAACATACTGTTAACTTTAAAACAGACACAGTATCACTTAGCAATATTTATTCTTTAATTTTCGATATTTATAATAAGTTTTGAGGGTAAAAACACACTAAATTGTTGGTCGTTAATAGTGATTGTTAGTTATTTTCATGAAATTTCAATTTGTTTTTTTTTTGTACTTTTCCTTTTTTTATTTGTGTACATGCTATTTGTAATTCTCGTTCTCAACCGCTTCACGGAGGAGGGCGTTAGTTGTTTTTTAGTTTTTAAGTTTTTTGTACTGTACGCGTTGACGTTTACACGTGCGTTTCCATGTTGGAAGAGAATAGATTTTTTGTTGTGAAAGTTTGATAATAATTGATTGTTTTTTTGTATTAATGTTTGCCAGTTTCAAGAACTTAGGTATGTTTAAGAGGTTAAATTTTTTAATGCTGTTTTTCTTTGATATTTTGTCGTTGTAGAAATAAGCTCTGAAAGATTAAACATTTAATCGAAATATTGGCATGTTAAAATAGTTGTTTTAATTGTCCTAGATCCTAGTCCTGAATTATATTGGTTTTTTCTTTCATACTCATATTCTAAGAACTGGATTTTATACGAATTTTGAAAACGTAATCGGCGAAAATTGCAAAATTTGAAAAAATTGTCGATNCTTTTCGTTTTCAAAATATAAGTGAAAACGTACTTTTTCTCCAAACTTTCAACCCCTATAACTCGCCCCAGGGGCTTTTACCGCACGTATAAAAAAATGTACGAACCTTATTTTGGCCCATTCTATGACTGTACCAAATTGCATCGAAATCGGTGAGACACAGTTGTGACACTTCCCTTGTGAGATATTCACGTTTGTCGAAACAAAAGACGATAGCTATCCGGAGATTTCGATATTAGCAGTTTCTCGAAAAACGAAACATATTACACATGTCATGATGTTGCTTTTTTTGTATCTCGTTTAGTTTCGGAGATAACCTATGCGGCCAACGAATTTGGGACACCTATACATTAGGAATTTAGGAAAATATTTGGTGTATACCAGTTTCTCAATAGAATAGCAACTATACTCCCAAAAAAGACAATGTTTGCCGTTATTATGTAAAATAGCAAGAGTTTTAAACAAACATCAACTACTGTTGATTTTGGTAAAGCTTGATTCTCATTTACTGTTAGTCTCGAAAAAGGGTTGCAGGACGCTCTATATTAGCTCAAACATAAGAATATTAATATATCCTAATTTCTATATATTTCGTTCTTCACAATTGACGTGAAAACTGGTTTGACAAATTTTTATTTTGCACCGATGTTTTTTTTTTTTTGATAGAATTCAATGGCTGCGTATTTCGGATACGGCAGGAGAACCACCACATCATATTTCAATATTTAATAAAATTGCTCAAAATATTCCTTATAAAAAGACGATCAAGTTTTTTATGAATTGCAATTGTTCCAAAACGTTTCCGTGATTGAGCTAGTAAATGATAGATAAAATTTTACTTTTGTTATAGCTTTGACTTAAATGAATTACGAGCAAAATTAAAACCATTTTTAATTTTTCTTTTGCGAATAGTGCAAAACAACATTGCACAACGATTATAATCCATGTATTACAACTTGATTGTCGTTTTAAAATGAGTGTTTTAACAGAACTCAAGCCAATAGTTATTGAATCAGATAAACGCCATGACCAACCCAACCTATCCCACCCGCAAAGTATTACTATTTTATAGTAGATGAAAAAGTCTACCACACATTAAGAATTTATTGATGGTGTTTAATTTTTTACCTTTGTTAGACAAAATAAACTTAATAAAGATGGGTCCGCAAATGAACGATTTCGGAGATATAGTTTTCTAACGTTGTGAAATAACAATATTGTGAAATAAACATTGACTGTTTGACTGTTATCAGTGCATAAGTTTTCGTTTGCTATGGTTGTTTACTCTAACGCAGAATTAACTGACATGTATTTCATGTATGGTCATGCTGATAGGATTGCCACCGAAGCGCGAAGACTTTTTGCTGAATCTTATCTAAATCACCAGATTCCTTCACATCGTACTTTTACAAGAATTCACTAAAGATTGCGTGATATCGGTTTATTAAGCAGACGGAACATGAAGGTCGGTATCTACTCCTAGAGTAGAAGAAGAAATTCTGACACGGATAGAGCGTAATCCGGGGACGAGTGTGTGGAGAATATCAGCCGTAGCAGGAATTAGTGCTTCTCTAGTTTGGAGAATCCTTCACGAGGAACTGTTTCATCCGTACCATGTACAACGAGTACAGAATTTAAAACCAATTGATCTTCAAGCGCGTTTAATGTTTTGCCGTTGGTTTCTACGTAATGATACTGAAGACAACCGTTTTCTTGCCAATATTCTTTTTATTGATGAGGCCAGATTCACATGCAATGGAGTTGATAATTTTCACAACACGCATGTTTGAACCGATCAAAATCCCCATGAAATATGGACATCAGACACGTTTTTCATTAAACATTTGGATGAGCATTGTAGGCGACTGGTTTTTAGGTCCTGTTGTTTTACCAAACCGATTAACAGGCGCTGCTTATCTAAACTTTCTCAAGAACACAATGATTAACCTTTTTGACGGCATTCCCTTAGATCAAAAGCAACAAATGTGGTTCCAGCATGATGGTGCTCCACCTCATTTTTCGATTGCAGTTAGAGAACATTTAAATCGAACTTTCCCACGTAGATGGATAGGAAGAAGCGGACTAGACTTCTTTTTCTGGGGATATTTGAAAACTTTAGTCTATGGTACTACTGTGATTAGTGATTACCATCGACGAGTTGCGTGTACGAATTAATCAACAATGCCAACAAATTGGAGTCAATGAGGAGATTTTAGAAAGAGTTCGATTATCCTTCAAACGGAGATGTCGTACCTTTTTGGATATGGAAGGAGGACGTTTTGAACATCTTACTTATTTTATTAACTTTATTTTTTGTTAGAAACTTCTTTTAAATGTTTGTTCGGGTGTCCCAAATTCGTTGTCCGCATAGGTTATCTCCGAAACTAAAAGAGATAGAAAAAAAAGTAGCTGCGAAAACAACAAACGCGAATATCTCATTTATTACCAATGATGAAGTATTATAATTAAAACATTATGAGCAACTTTTTACGAAGAATTCAGTGGCGTAGATAGATTTTTTTATTCGGACATTATCCGAAACTTTTACCTACAACCCGTTGTGTGTAAGCTTAAATGATTACAACGCTTTCTGAGCTATTTCTTTGCTCATTGAGTAGTGGAAAATACTTAATTAAAAATTTAATCAAAATATTGGCATGTTAAAATAGTTGTTTTAATTGTCCTAGATCCTAGTCCTGAATTATATTGGTTTTTTCTTTCATACTCATATTCTAAGAACTGGATTTTATACGAATTTTGAAAACGTAATCGGCGAAAATTGCAAAATTTGAAAAAATTGTCGGATATTCGTTCCACCACTAGTCCACACTATACATACAGATATTAAGACGATGTTAGCCTGGGACGTTTATTGGCTGAAAATGTTCACTATCGAATGTGGCTAAATATTGAATAGCTACAACACGTTGTGAGCAACCGTGATATACTCACAACGCGTTCTAGACACTTTTTGGTGTCGACAATGTGCAAAATTGGTTAATTTCGGCTATTGAGTAAACCAGAATACCCCCAACGCGTTATGAGTATTTTCAGCTACTCAATGAGCAAAGAAATTGGTCAGAACGTGTTGTAATCATTTAAGCTTACGCTCAACACTTTGTAGTTAAAAATTTCGGACAATGTCCGAATTCAGGTATTGCGAGTAACAGGTAACAGGTATTTTCCATCATACGTATGTATCAGGTATGTATGGTTATCACTATAGCAACATTAATTTTTACATACATACATTAGTTTTAGATAGAATAAAAAGAAATTTCGTTAATTATTCAATAATTATAAGAAATATACCCAACAAACTATATATATGTTATCAGAAGAAAATAACCCGTTTTCCATTTAAAAAAATAAAGTTACTTCTAAAATCTCGAAAATGAAAGATGGGAAAAAAATTATACCTACGTCACTTATTTCTCGTAAAAAGTTGCCCATAATATAAAATAATATTTTATTTATAATACTCTTTGGTAATAAGTGAGATAGGGCGAAAACAAAAGACGATTGCTGTTCGGAGTTATCGGCATTAGCAGTTTCTCGAAAAACGAGATCATGACATGTAAGCTACTTTTTTCCTATCTCTTTTAGTTTCCGAGATAGCCTATGCGAACAACGGATTTGAGACACCTGTACATGATAAATAATTTTTTTCAAAAAAGTTTTTTTTCATGCCTTTCATATCTCCGTAACCGTTCATTTGCGGACCCATGTTTATTAAGACTTTTTTGTCTACTTTGGTCCATACTAGTACCTCTTTAAATATTTTACATTCTTCTTTTAACACTCCGTATAAATATTTTTTCAAAAACTGCTATGAAAACTTGATTACATCCAGAACGTAATACTATATTAAGAAACTAGTTTCGTAAGATACGCTTGAAATGCACGAATTCAAGTTTAAAAACGAGTGGCGAAGCCACTTTTAATGAATGAGTGCTTTAAGTCTTATGAAACGTGTTTTTTATGCTATTTTTTGTAATTTGCATAAACACTTAAATGGAACGAAGACAACGTTATTTCTCTTTATTGTTAACAACCCGCACGCGAAGTTACTTTATACAACTTAATTTAATTTGATCATTATTTTCCGTCCCGTATATTCTCTATTCATTTGGCCCTATGGCATTTTACCAACATACAGATTCTACACATTTAATAAACTAATTTTATTTACCGCTTGAGTCTCCGTGTTCACCAATTATCCATCCATGGCAACTTCCAGGAGCAATTCCCAATCTTTGAGCGATATAATACCGAAACCTTGCCGAATCTAAATTTGTTCCAGCACCAACAACTCTTCCTTTAGGTAACCCACTCAATTTCCACGACAAGAAGGTCATAATGTCGACTGGATTCGAAGCAATTAAAATGACAGTATCAGGGGAATGTTTAACCAAATTTGGAATAACTGCTTTCATGATAGCCACATTTCTACCCATCAAACTCAAACGACTTTCTCCTTCTTTTTGGCGAGCGCCTGCAGTAACAATGCAAACTTTAGAACCCTCGCTGATGCTATACTCCGTAGAGTGTTCCACGTGAAGATTCGAAGAGAATGTGGATCCATGCTGAATATCCAACGCCTCACCTTCTAATTTATTCTTCATTGCGTCAATTAAGCAGATGTGATTACTAACCTTTTGGGCTAGAATTGTATAAGCACAAGCGATTCCAACACTGCCGGCACCAACCACAGTTACTTTCTTAGATTTGCAATCCTTATCTTGTATTTTCTTTAATAAACAATCTTTTAAACCGCCCCCTTGATTAGAAAAATTTAACGAAGATGGTTTATTGATATCATTTTTTGATAGATTCATATTTTTGAGATTATTTCTGTTTTGAAAATAACTCAAGGTTGGTTTGTGAAACAACGGTGTAGATGGAATTACCAACTTTTGCGCATTACCATAAGAAACATCTTTTAATTCGGTAGTCATTAAGGTGTTCGATAAATTGGTAAATCGAATGGGCATTGTAGAAAAACTTGCTGCTTGCTGCCCAGGATCATTCTTGAGGTTTTGTATGACACTGTCTTTAAGTAAGGCTCGGATGAACCTACGCGCTAAACTGAATACTCTTCGCTTCATTACTTTCAATTTCTTTGCACTTCATACGCTTTTTAAAATAATAAAATAAGTAAATGGATTTTCTTAGAGGAAAGAATAGAAAGACATTATTTGTAAATTGTGACAAGAAAGTTATGTTTGAAAATATTTATTTTGTTTCTATGGCTACTAGAAAAATGTAAATATATTTTATGTTTTATAGTTATTAATTTGTTGACCCAAAATTATTCGAGGTATATTTTTCCACAATACCTAAATAAATTCAAATAAGTAAACTATGTCGAATACAAATTATTTTCTCTTATTATTTTCATTCATCGTTATCTATGTTATCTACGAATTCTTGAGAATTCGTACGATTTGAGTGGATACATTGATTGCAAATGTAGTTGTTGTTCAGTGTTCAGTTTACAAGTTTTCTCGTTGGATGTTGGATCGACTTACTGCACTTTAATATCTATCCTCCTGGATACTCCTACCATAAAGTTTCTTTTGTTGGAAAATTCGAATAGCCCAACATATATTCATAACTATTTCACGTCAAGAAGGGAAAACGAGAAATTTAAGAGACCATACGAAAAGCATAGAAATTTATTAAAAGTTTATTGAATATACACGTATGGCACCATCTACATTTAATTATATTTTGAAGTCTATTGAGATGAAACTTCAAAAACATTCAAACTTTAGAGAGTACGTTTCTCTCCACAGTAAAATAAGTTAAACCATTTTAACAACATCGATGACATCATCAACTCGTTTAAAAATGGCGAAGATAATTTAAAATTTTCCCCAAAACATTGAAAAAAAATTAAGGGGGGAGGTCAAATAAATGGTCATTTTTTGCTTAGAAAGTTCATTTAACATCTGTACATCATAATATTGATGTTTTTTAGGTAATAAAACTTTTAAGGTTATGAAAAGATAAAATGTTGCAAAAATCAGTCTATAAGAAGAAAAAATTTGAGTGTACAATTGTAATACGGAGTACTACGTAAAATTTAAGCAAGTAAATTTGTAACGGGAAGATTATTAACTCCTTTTAAACCACTTCAGTTCACATGTGCACCATTTTTGCGTTTTGAATATTACTCAGTTTTATAACTAACACGATTGGGTAAAGTTCGGTGTATTTTTTCGTTATATTTCGAAAAAAAAAATTGAAATGCCCAAGAAATTTTTACAAGATGAAATTGAAATGAGTTGCAAAGTAGTGACGATGAATTTTATATTGACGCGCCTGAAAATGATAGATTGGATAGTGATAATATTAGTGAAGAAAGTGACTCTAGTTGTGTTAGTGATATTATAGTTACTAAAAGACAGGGAACCATACCTTTACCATGAAGTTCAAGCAGCAGTGAAGAAGACGAGAATATAACAAAACCTGGTAATTTTGGTACATGGCAGGACGTCACATGCCACGATCAGGTACCAGACACGATTCTATTTACTTCTGGGGATAAAATGGTAGGACCGCAAATTCCAGATACTTGTACAAAACCCATAGATTTTTTCAAGCTCTTTTTTACCGATGAGCTAATAATAAAAATAATGGAACAAACAAATAACTACGCTAGACATAAAATAGCACAGAAGAGGTTGTCAAAACGTTCTACATGGCACACGTGGGTAGATACTACAGTAGAAGAGTTTAACGCATTTATTGGGGTTGTCCTAAATATGGGTCCGATAACCGTATCTAATATCCAAGAGTATTGGTCACAACAGTTTAATGCCAAAATACCTTTTTTTAGTAGCATATTTAGAAGAGAACGATTTTTACAAATTTTTTGGATGCTCCACTTGCATGAAAACGATCCAAATGACCAAACTCTTAGGGCTCGAACTCAGAAAGTCAGTCACTATTTAGATTATTTGAACAAACAATTCAAAGAACATTTTGTTCCATCAAGAGAGATATCCGTAGACGAATCTGTTGTTGGATTTAAGGATAAAATTAGTTTTTTAACTTACAACCCTAACAAGCCTACGAAATGGGTGATAAGAATTTATGTAATGGCGGATGCTAACACCGGGTATGTTTATTCAATTTTGCCGTACTACGGAAGCTTGACATCGGAAGATTTAGTGAGACCTGATTTACCTGTAAGTACAAAGACAGTGTTACATATTTGTCAAAAATTATTAAACAATAACCCAGGATGTAAAGGATATCATTTTTACACCGATAGATATTCAAATACTATTCACTATTCAAATAAACCGCAAATTTATACCTGATTCTATCAAAAAACCAACATTTGCCGAAGACAACACATTTGCATGCAGGTCAGGTAATTTGATGTTATTGGCATGGAAAGATAAAAGGGTCGTCACCATACTTACTTCGTGGGATATTTCAGGAACACAGCCTATCAACAGAAGAGTACGTGGAGGTAACTTACAAGTTGTAAATAAGCCAAATGTAGTGGTCAATTACAATAAATTTATGAGAGGTGTCCACCGCGCAGACTCTTATTCAGCGTCATACTGTTTCCTGAGGAAGTCTTTGAAGTGGTGGCGAAAGTTATTTATCTGGGGACTCCAAATGTCCAGTGTCAATGCTTATTTATTATATAAAATTTCACAACGGGGCCAAGACAAAAAACCAACAACACATCTAAACTTTGTTCGGGAATTGGTTGACGAGATGACAAAAAACTTTCGGCAGGGGTCCAAAACTTCTGGCAGACCATCATCTGTAATGATGGGAAGAAAAAAAACTGTGTGGTATGTTCTAACCGTAAAGTACAAGGCGGCAGGCGGGAAACTAGGTATATTTGTGACACTTGCACCCGTAAGCCCGGACTACATATTGGTGACTGCTTCGAACGGTACACTACAACATTATAAAACGTAATTTTTTTTATATAGTGTATAAATTTATTTAATAATAATGGTAGTGATTATGATAATGTTGGGTTTTATTTGTGTTTCTCTATCCTCAAGATTTATTATTTTTGTAAACCATTATTTTTTATTTAGTGTTTTTCAAGTTTTTTTTATTCAGTTATTTTTCATGTTATAATTGTAATAAATTATTGTGTTTAATTTGAATAAACATCTGTGTAAAAAAATATTTTTTAAAAAACATCCTATATTTTTTAACATATTTTTTTTTAATTTTCTCAAATTTTTCTTTGGTTTTTACACAGTGTATTTACTAAGCAATATTAGCGCATTTAAAAAAAATCCCATATAAAAAAATATATATATAAAAATTCCGAGTAGACAGATAAGTAGATAAAATAATAGTCCGAGTACAGTATACTCACAAAAGGACATATATACGAGTGCAAAAGGTTAAATATAGTTTGTGTTAAGTAAGAATATTTTGTTTTGTTTACGATAAACTAAATTATTAACCTTTATCATTTCGTTGTTTTTGTTTTGATTTATTTTTAAACAGGGTAAGTTAACAACAATTTGTATCTTAAGTTGATAAAGTAAAAATAGTTAAGTATATACCGGGTACATGGTATTTACCCAAATTTACCCAATATACCCCGTATTTACCCATTAGGTACGTACCGGGTACAAACGTTGGGTATATACCCAAATTTTAATATGTAAAGACGAAGATGTAATATAAAGACAAGAAAAGATAGAGTTAGGAACTAAATTGTAAGAGAATTTTGTGGATTCGGAGATATCATGAGATTTACTAGTGGAAAAATAAAAAAATACTTCCAAAGAATGGAAGAAACCTGGCTGATTAAGACAGCAAGAGACTAAAGATTAGCTAGAAAGATATCGCGGGAGATCAGGAAGTTGGATTTCCAGCTCTAATGAAACACCATGAATGATGCGTAAAAAACAGGTTACAACCTGAATAAAAGAAGAAGAATAATAAGATCTTAAACGAACTAGTTAATTTTCAATTGGAAATCAACAATCTCATGGATCTTGGAATATTGGATGTGATAGAAGTGCAATATGACTAGAAAAGAATCAAACAACAAGAATTAATGAAGCACAGAAACTGAATTTAGTCATTAATATTAGACTTATACTCAATTCAGACATTCAAAGTTGTTTTTCGAGCATTAAAGAAATCGTTAAATATTTTCGAAGAGTATTATGTAAGCGAGAATGGTCGGTACTGAAAATATCCCGAAATATATGTACACTTTAAAGCTAATAACACCAGGAATGTGTATAAATTTGTTAGACAGTTAAAACAAAGGCACAAGTCGCACACAACTCTATACTGAGATGGAACAGGAAAAATAGTATGTGATAGTGAAACGAATGACATTTGGAAAAATTATTTTCAAAACCTATTAAGCATAGAAACTGATTTGGAAATAGACAGCAGTTCGTCACACCAAAGAAAGGATAGTGTCATGGAACCTATATCAATCAGTGAGGTTCAAAACGCAATCACTGCGTAAAAACATGGAAAGGCATCAGGGATTTCTGTCGACATACCATCGAAAGTATTCAAAATAGAAGTATTCATTATCACTAATATTGATATTTAAATTTTGTTGATATTTAGCCCGACTCTTGCACACGCCTCCTGTATACGTTCAGCATCAGTTTCATCTCTGCAAGACTATCCGAAATAAGGACTATATCGTCTACGTAGCGCAAATTACTTAGGTATTGCTATCAATGTTTATACCTTTTTGGGTCCAATTCAGTTATTTAAATGCACTCTCCAGGACTGTGATGAACAATTTGGGTTCAACATTATATCGCCTTGTCTTACCCCACGCCCAATGGGTATTCGGTCAGTACTTTCATGCAATTTTACCGTCATTGTAGCATTCTTGTAAATGTTATAAATAAGTTTGGAGTATTCATAATGGACTCTGCATTCTTGAAGTACTTGCAAAACTGCCACCAACTCAATTTAAACCAAATTTTATAAATACCTCTAAATACCCATCTTGGGTAAATACCCCCGGGTATACATATATCCAGCTCATTCCTATAGTTCGTCAATTTTTGTGGGCTCCTCCAGAGACTGTACCTAGTGAACAGCTGTTTAGCAGTGCTGGTTTAGTATATGAAGAAATCAACTTAATAGTTATAAGTCAGCAACACTCTTTTCTAAAATAGAATCTTTTTTGTTTAAGTTTGGTTATTAATTTTTTTAAGTAGTAAAGTTAGTTACCTACATAACATTTAATAAAATACTATATTAAGTAACGCTTTTCTTTCGTGTTTTTGAATTTTGTTAAATCTTTATCCTGTTGCACTTTTGTGTTTAAAATTTGTCGAAACAATTCACATTCGCTTTCGTAGTTATAATTTTTAACTAACCTAATATTCATTCATCAATTGTGCGAATAATAAAATCTTTAAAGGAATAAACGCAATTGTTTAAGAATAGATACTAAATGAAACGTATACCAAATCTTACACATCATGAGAAAAATTGTTACTAGGATATTGTGCCATTTTCATACCAAAAGAGAAAAATATATCATTACTTTAAAATCTGTTTGAATAAGCTTAAAAATTACAAAATTATTTTATTTGATAATAATTTCCTACAATTTATAACATCTAACAAATTTATTTTATTAATGCATACTTAAAATTAATAATTAAATCTAAATTAGGTATAATAAAGAAAAATCTTCCGTTGAGTTTTATAATCACTCAAAAACTCACTTTGAACATTCAATTCATTATGAATCTGGCCCTTTCTTTCCTAATTTATAGCAAAAATAAATTAATTTCCTATACTCGTTACGTTAAATTATTATGTAAGAGATTTCCAATATGTCTTAATCCAATTCTTAACAATAACAAAAATACAATTTATTTAAATTAACACCGTATATTTTCTCGAATCCTACTCTGCTTTTAAGAATGCATGGTAGTAAAAAGTGAATTTGCAAATGTAATTCGCAACATTCTTTGTTCAATTTGACGGCTCCAAAACGACGCGATGCTTGTTAACTTCAAATATAATATTTTTTGCCGACAAGTGCCGATGTACTTAACGATACCTTGTTTACGACCTTTTTTACAAATAGGAAGATTGCTGATTAGACGGTATTACCAAGCCAGAAAACAATTGTAAATAAATATTATTTTAAAAACAATTAGTAATGCCTAACACGAATTCAGCTTATATATTACCGTCGTAGTGGTTCGAACGTGTTGTGCTTAATTATATAACACCATAATTATGGAAAAAAGGCAGCAAAAATCTAAACGGTTCTCCTATACAGAGAAGTTTAAATGAGATATTATTAAGTAGGCTATTAAGTAAAAGAAGGAAATCGAAAAGTTGGTACAATTTTTGACGTTGATGAGAGTAACGTTCGGCTGTGGCGCAAACACAAGGCAGCTAATGCAGACTGTGAAAGAAGGGACAATTTCATAAAATTGAAGAGGCAGATTTCCGGTTCTTTCAAGAAAGACGAAAGGATTCGCGACTGTATGTAACCTACGATTTACTTCGTGACAAAACAATAAAATATAGTAAATTCATTTAATGTTGAACAAAAAATCTTTAAAGCTAGCAAAGGTTGGACTGTACGGTTTATGCGCCGATATCGTTGAGACGCAGAACTACAATTTGCCAAAAGTTTCCTAATTATTGTCAAGAAAAGTTTTTAAAATTTCAGCGGTATATTATAAATTTGAAGAAAAAGGAAAATTTCTATTTGTCCCAAATTACGAAAGCCAATGAAACGGCAATATGTCTAGATATGTTCCCAATTACACACTAGAAAGAAGAGGTACCTCTTTAAAAACGAGTGGTTGTGTAAAATTGCGCGTAACAGTGGTGCTAGTAGCAAGTGGGGATGGGGAATAATTGTCGCCATTATTAACATTGAAAAGAAAAACCATTCCAAAATCGGAATCCTTCCCGAAAGACGTCTTTCGTCTTAACAAAAAAGATTGATGGCGAAAGAGCTGATGTTGGAATGGTTATGGAGTCATAGGCCAGGAGGATTATTAAATATCGCCTTAAAGAATTATTGCACGGAACTTATCGTAATACCTGGTGGAACGGCATCCATATATGGATGCCATTGTAGTATACTACAACCTATTAATAAACTCTTTCGAGGTAACATAAGACAACAATATTTAAAATAGATTGCAGTTTCTGTTCGAGAATTAACCAAAACGGGAAAAAGTAAACGGATTTCTGCTTCTGAACTTGAACTGTGGGTGTCGGCGGCATGGGTGTACCGAAAAAATTCAAAATTGGGAACTGGAAAGCTGGGCGCATGTGCTCTAAAGTATGCCAAAGCTTATAAAAATCACATTTTTAAAATAACTATTTATATAACTCAGCTTATTAATATTTAAACTTAATAACTCTCCTAAAACTGATAGTCATTCATGAAAAAATGGTTTATAATCGATGTCTTGCGCTCGCGCAACAGCTGTTGAATCTGGAAAATTCTCAGACTTGCATAACCAATATGATTTAACATTAAAACAAATAAATGCTTCGCAACTGTTATATTGTTTATTAGTTGAATGTGCATAGTTAGTCATGAATTATTATATTTATATTAGCAGTAGCTTTTTCACATTTTTCCAGATGGTTCAGAAAAACCTATATCGTATGCTTCTTCAACGTTATGTGCAACTCAACGGAAATATTCACAGATTAAAAAAGAAGCTTATTCAATTATTTTTCTGATCACAGCAATGCTGATGCTCTCTCAAGATTACCTTTAATAACATCGTCGAATGAGAATATGGTTGATGTTTTTCTTTCAAATGAAGAAGAGCTGACTCCTACCAATATTTCTAACAAAATTTTATTACAAGAGATTAGAAAAGCTAAAAAAATCATTTTATTCAATTCATTAAATACTTCAAAAAGTTATTCGACGTTTAGAACATGACTTATGGCCAAATCATTCTTCTCCAGTATTCCGAAATTCAATCATATTATTTACGTAGAGATGAATTATTATATTAACTGATAGTAGTTTCCTTTTTTGGGGAACTAAGTTAATTATTCCTGTAACATTACGTAAAAAATGTTTAAATGAATTACATCAAGGCCACCCTGAAATTGTTCGTATGAAGAATCTAACTCGTTCTTTTGTTTGGTGGCCTAAATTGGATACAGATGTAGAAAAAAAAGTTAAGACTTGTTTACATTGTCAAAACATGCGCCCTAACCTACCAGAGGCACCTATACATCCTTGGGAGTTCCCAGAAAAACCTTGGTTTCGATAACATATTGATTACGCTGGTCTTTTTCATGGATACATGTGGTTAATTGTGATCGATGTAAGGACAAAATGGCCTGAAGTGATAAAACTACAAAATTCAATTTCAGAATCCACCTTTATTGTCTTGTAAAAATTAATTGCTCGGTTCGGAATTCCAAAACAAATAGTTTCTGACAATGGACCACAATTCATAAGCGTACAATTTAGAAATTTTTGTAAAAGATTCCAAATTCAACACATTCGAACTTCGCCATATGATCCAAGATCAAATGGTGAAGTTGAAGGTTTTGTACGCACTTTCAAAAGCACGATAGGAAAAAAAAACTATCATTACAACAAATGATGTATCGACTAAGTCGGTTTTTACTATCTTATCGGAATACAAGTCATGTTACAACTGGATTTTCTCCAGCAACATTACTTCTAGGTCATCGTGTTCGTTTTCCTTTTGATAATACAAGGAATGTACCTCAAGATCAAGTTTACACAACAAAATAAACAAGCAGGGAGAGGTAATGTTAGAAATTTTTATATTGGCGATAATGTTTGTATAAGAATATTTAATAATAAAAATAAGTGGTTACATGGAAAAATTAAAAACAAATTTGGAAATAACGCATCAATTGCCTAAATTAATACCTGAAATAATTCAAACATATGAAAATGTATCATAAGATCCAATCAATTGTCCTCAGCAAGCTCCAGCAAATGAAATTTCAATTAACGAGGAACTTTTAGAAAATAAGCAAAAAGAAAATTCTGAAAATCACGAAGATCAAATCCATCGCCATGTAAAATATGTCGCTCACAACGTTTAAGAAAAACAGTTGTTAAACCTTATGACGATTACCTGATGGGAATAAAAAAAATGATAAAAAAAGGGATAAATTAAAAAGGGGAAAAATATGTTGTTTATTAGTTGAATGTGCATAGTTAGTCATGAATTATTATATTTATTACTTTTGTTACCAGGGTAGAATCTTAAAAATAAATAAATAGTTTAATTTCTTAAAAAGACGTTACCAATTCTTTTTGTATACATAACAACTTCGCCAAAATTTGTGTTCCAATCAATACAACTGCCAAGATATCTGACTGATGATTTACGTAATATTGTTGACTCTGTAATCGAAATAAATTGCTTTTTTGCTCACCCAGAACGTTTAATATTAGCCATGACACAAGATAGTACAAAATATAAAGAGGCCGGGTTTAGACGGATTCTAAAAAGGAGGCGGTTAGATAAAATGAGAAAAATTGTCAGAACATTCATGCCGATAAAAGCTCATTTCGAGGTTCAAAACGGAAATAATTAACTGAATGTACAATGATTTATCTACACCTCCTCTATTAAGAGATATCATTGATGATGAGACTGAATCACACATTGAAAGTGATTCTATCCCTAATTGTGATGTAATATACAATTTCCAGTTCACACAAGCTATTGAACGATGTGTGAAACTCGTTACAGAAGCCTCAGGGGAACTTTGCGGAGCTACTAGTATTGATCATGTCATCATAACGGCTCTTCTGTCAAGATTAAGCATGCCTAACTTTGACCAGGAATTAGATTTCAAAATACCAACAGCTGAGACTGAGTAAAAATGAAGATAGTCAATTTTTCAACATGACTTTCTCTAATTTACGACTTTTCACACAAAACTTGTTTTTTCTTTTCAAATACCTATTTTTTATAAACTTTACTAAACGTCTAAATATTTTGATTTGAAACATTTACATTGTATTCAATAGAGAACAAGGATTGAAGATTTTGTATTTTCTTCACCTTGAAATTCAAACCTGTATTTGTAATTGTTCTTTTTCAAATTGTCATTAATTTTGAAGGTGATGCGCGACCGGAAGATGATGCATTTAGGATATATTTGAATATTATCTTTTTTGGTTCTGAAACAAAAGAATTTACGCTAGTACTTTAGGCAAGGGGCTAATTTAAAAAATAAGCGTAAAAATATGATTTTATGTTTTTTTTTTGCCCTTTCTTAGCCTCACCAATTCTTCCGCGGTATTACGGCTTTTAAACTTTTTCTTTTTTAATTTTTGGCCCACCCTATTGCCCCCCTAATGCATTGGACGGATCCAAACATGGTGTAATATAGGAAGAAAATGATGCATAAAAATGTAAATATCGTTCTAATACCATTAATAAAGTTTTATTGCTTTAGGTATTTTATTTTACTTATTCTAAATTTCAATTCGCACGTTTTAGAGCACATAAAAGAAAAAAAAAAGTACGGATTAGATTCGAAAAAATACAGTATTTTATTTTTCTTTAATAACCGCGGTTAATCTGGGAATATTGACAAATTGTTAAAAATTGATAAATGATCTTTATTTAAGATAGTTTTAGTTTCGATCTATCATATAGAGTTGTTGTTATTAAATACTGTTCCATATCTTGCCTCTGTTTAATTATAAAATTAAGGAATTAAGAATAAGACAAATTGTTAAAAATCATAATAATTTGAGTTAGGGAATTCGCAGGGTCATTATACATAATGTTTCTTATAATTACCACAGTTGATTTAGATATCTACGTTCACAACTTCATTAAAACTATATAACTTAAACAACTTTATTTCTCTTCAAAGCTTAATTGGAATGATAACATGTTTATTGCAACTCCAATTCTCCAAAAAGATTAGTAATAAGATAATTTAAAAATTTAAACTATGTACACTTATTCCTATAAAAGTAATTACATTGTTTATAAAGTATTATAATTCATCATTCATTTACCTAATGATATCAGAAAAAAACAGCATCACAAAAATGTAATCCTTATTGTTGCCATCTTTTTTTATACAGGATTGGCACCTTATGATTAATTTTAGGCCACACTACTCTAGGATCCTTAATTTTAATTGGATACTCTATGTAAAAATTTTATTATTAGTCGCAATATTCCTTCAGAATTTTTAATCATTTAATAATTTTTAATTAAAATCAAGGATTTAAAAATACCCTGAGAGAAGCTAGTTATGATGCTTTATAAACAATGGTTATTAATTGATTTAAATAGCGCCCTTTTTGCCAAGAAAGTTTTGAAGAGAACCTTTGTTTTTTATATTTTGTTTAGAATTAAGAACAGAATGAAAATATGGGTATGTAAAGTTACAAAAGTACATCCTGTTAATAAGTGAGCTTAATTAAAATATTGTAACTGTCATTCATCACCCCTTAAAGCTCTATATTTATTTAATTCAGTGGGAAATGTTTTACTTAACTCTAATAGCATGTTAACCTTAAATTTTCTATATGCGTCGATTTTTCCTTTAACCTGCTCATTTTTAGCCAAAGCCTTTTCTATACAATCTTTTGTGTATAATTGAGGATTCCTTCCTTGATCAATATAACTAAAAACAACATAAAAGTATATCCATTGGATGCATATATTTCAAAAATTAATCACTAATATAACTTACTCAAATACTTCCAAAGGCACATGAACATCTTGCACTTGAGATTTTAATTTGTCCACTTCTTGTAAACCATGAACCAAAGATTGTCTAAGTACAGAGAATATATTGAGGTTATGTCTAATTGTAAAATGTTAAGTATGAAAGACAGGCGAAATAAATACTTACAATTTTTGATTCAAAACGTTTTGACTTTGTGGTTGAAAATCGCTTACTATTATATGAATTTGTCTCACATTTTCAATAAACATTTCTAATTGAGTCTCTAAACTTTCTAATGAGTTCGCCATTTTTGTAGTTGTCAAGTGAAATTCTAAAACGTACCGTAGATAGCGCTGAATATACATTTACACCTTTTTGCAACAATAGATGGCGCTTATTAAAGAACATAAAAGCATAAAAGTTTGAACTATAAATAAATTCTATCTTTGTGAGAATACGATTTAATATCAAAACGAATAATATTAAAATGAATAATAACTTTTTATATCAAATTATTTCTTTCTGAGTTATTTATACCTGAACTTTTTAAAATTTTTTCTTTTTAACATTTTTAAATTGCTATTTATGTACATATATGTATGCACAGTGTGTTAATTAATTATCGTACCCGACGTCATCATTGCAAATATGCAACCAATAACAGTATTTTTATTGTAATTAGAATTTTTTTTATGATTAAAGAGGATTTATGTATATTCTTCAATGATTATAAAATTTAAATACAGGAATTTCCTCTTAATTTTTTATTTTTATCGTTAATACATTTGAAGTTTCGAAGAAACTAATTAAATAGTTCGAAACGTCAAATGTATTAACAATAAAAATAAAAAATTAAGAGGAAATTCCTGTATTTAAATTTTATAATCATTGAAGTATTTTTATTGCAAATTCGGAAATTCCTTAGGCTGGTTGATGTAGCCGGAGAGAGTGCAGGAGGATGTACTTACAAGGGGCCCGTTGGGGCCTAGATGCTGTATGCGGAAGCCTTTCCTACATACAGTGTGTTAATTAATTGTCGTACCCGACGTCATCATTGCAAGTATGCAACCAACATCACAGTGCAATACGCATCATACGTAAATCACGTATTGCAATAAATATACTGTTATCATTTAGTTTTGATTGATTTGCTAAGATCAATTAGGGGTCCATCAGACTAAGAGTTAGGAAGCGCGAAATACTGTTTGTGGTGGCAGCGGTATTATCAAAGGTCGAGATCGCTCAGAGGCGGCCTCACCACATCATCCCACCAGTTCATAAACTTTTTGTGGGTAAAACCTTTAATTATCTCAATCTGAGTTGATAAGGACGGAGCGATTATCGGTTCAGGCGAACATGGCGCTCGCTTGGCAGCCCTTTTGGCAAGCCTATCAGCGTGCTTGTTACCCCAACAAGTGGAGTGTCCTTGAAGTATAACACAGTTATGCACTGCGGCCTTCTTCAATGTCAGATGACAACCCACCGTTCAGATACGTGGAGTCGAAGATCGTACGAGAAGACTCCGGCTCCAGCTCCTTCCTGTCTCCTTGAACCATCAGTGTAGATTTTAAGGCTGTTTTTTACCTCTACTTCTCTGGTACTTGGGTGGGTGAGATATTTCTTCATAAAAATGTGTTGTAGGGGTGTAAAGTCCGTTATACATTCTAGAATTGGTGAGTAGTCCACCATTTCATTCCAGAGAATGGCATTTTTACTATATCTCACCCATTAGAATTCCTTTCTTCTCTCAGTCGAATCATAGTCACCAGTGCCACCTCTTGCAGACAACACAGCGTATAAAATATGTTAAATGTTTCTATCCCAATCTTACTCTAAGAATTAGCAAAATTTTTTATCAAGATTAACTTTTTTCGATAAAATTAAAAATAAAAAGGNGTTCAGATACGTGGAGTCGAAGATCGTACGAGAAGACTCCGGCTCCAGCTCCTTCTTGTCTCCTTGAACTATCAGTGTAGATTTTAAGGCTGTTTTTTACCTCTACTTCTCTGGTACTTAGGTGGGTGAGATATTTCTTCATAAAAATGTGTTGTAGGGGTGTGAAGTCCGTTATACATTCTAGAATTGGTGAGTAGTCCACCATTTCATTCCAGAGAATGGCATTTTTACTATATCTCACCCATTAGAATTCCTTTCTTCTCTCAGTCGAATCATAGTCACCAGTGCCACCTCTTGCAGGCAACACCGCGTATAAAATATGTTAAATGTTTCTATCCCAATCTTACTCTAAGAATTAGCAAAATTTTTTATCAAGATTAACTTTTTTCGATAAAATTAAATATAAAAAAGTTTTTATAAGTACGAAGGCGTTCACGGCCGGTTTGAACCTTTTATTAAAAGACGCACGGCAAAACCCGAAAGTTTCTAGTGTTAGTTCTAATTTTAGTTTAATTCACACCGGCCGTGAAAGCCTTCGTACTTATATTATTAACCTTTATGGGGAGGATATCAGCAAACAAATCAAGGATTTGGATAACTCACGAATTAGACAACGCAAGCTGTTGAGCAGTTTGGCCTTTCTACGAAGATGCAGAGAGAAGAAAGTAACGCCAACCTTTTTGAAGGTGAAGCTCCACATCGACTCCGCAGCAATACGTAGAATTTTTATTAGGACAGAACAAGCACTGCTACGAGAAAGAATCCACAAGACTACAAAGAAGAATAAAGAAGAATGACTACAAAAAATAAGTTACTACGACTCCATCTCTCACTTTCCAATTGTATATCCGGAGATGACTGTATTTCCGGACAAAGTGGACAGACTAACAATGGAGAAGGCTGATCGCGAATTTCAGAAGACCCGTGACACGCACATCAAGAAGTTTGAATCTCTGGAACGCCGGTCACAAAAGAAGAAAAGTAATAGTTTACCAGTAGAAACAATCGTCATTAACAGATCGAATGTCCCACTAACGAAAGATGAAACCTTTGTGCTCGCCAAAGGATTGAACTACGCAATCGCCCCGAAGAAGGTCCCAAAGGAGGAATTCATCTGCGAAGTGGAAGCAGCTGTTCGAGGGATGCCTGCACTGAAAGCCGAAGAAATCCGACAAGAAGTTGCGAGAGTACTGAAGTCAGCAAAACCACCAAAATCCAACTTGACAGTTGGCGAAAAGAAGGCACTCCGATCTATTAAAGAAAACTCAGAAATCGTCGTGTTACCAGCAGACAAGGGGAATGCCACCGTTGTTATGGACAGGAAAGAATACGACGACAAAATGATGAACCTACTGGACCCAGCCACCTACAGGAAGATCAAGAAGGACCCCACAGACAAAATCGTAAGAAAAATGAAGAAACTCATAAAATCCACAGGAATTACAGCAGAAAGGTTTGTTTGTGCAGGCGCCGGTACCACCAAGAATCTACGAACTACCGAAGATTCACAAACCAGACGTCCCCCTCCGCCCTATCGTCAGCGCCATCAACTCCCCAACATACCAGCTTTCCAAACATCTTGCAAAGATTCTGTCTCCCTTTACAGGTAACACGGAATCGTATGTCAGGGATTCTACACATTTTGTGGAATCGGTAAAAGGTGTGAAGCTGGATGCTGGAGATATGTTGGTAAGTTTCGATGTGGAATCCCTTTTTACTAGGGTACCAGTTAAGGATGCTGTAGAGGGTCTTCGCCGAAAACTCATTCCGGAGGGTTTACCAGAATACGTGCCAGATCTGGTGGAGTATTGCTTATCGTTGACGTATTTTAGCTGGAAAGGAGAATTTTACGAGCAGTTCGAAGGGGCAGCCATGGGATCGCCACTATCGCCAGTTATATTATATAATTTCTAAAATTAGCTTAATAGCTTAATTTAGATGGAATTATTCTAAGAGGACGCTTTGAAGAAGAGCCAGTGGAAACCAAAACTATGGCTCCGATATGTGGATGACACGTTTGTGATATGGCAACATGGATAAAAACGGCTCCAAGAGTTCTTGGAACACTTGAACTCGCAATATCCTATGATTGAAGTTCACCATGGAAACAGAAACTGCCAAAAAACTACCTTTCCTAGATGTGTTGGTTACCAGGACGACAAATGGAAATATAGAACTTGGTGTATATCGAAAGAAGACCCATACCAACAGGTATTTACAGGCATGTTCACATCATCATCCCCAACAGAAGAGGTCCGTGATCCGTACATTATTTCAGCGAGCAGCGACACTATGTGAAGGAGAGAACTTGAAGAAGGAGCAACACTTTCTACGAGGCGTGCTGCAGAAGAATGGATACACTTCGAGGGACATCAACCAGGCCATCAAGCGGCGAAAGCAGAAAGAGGACACGGTAAGTACAAACCACTTGAATTTATCTGTCTTCCCTATGTTTCAGGTGTAACGGAACGAATTGCTAGGCACGTCAAGAAGAACGATATCGTAGTGCGGTACGGCACGGTCAGCAAAATTCGGAACACACTCCCGATAGCCAAGGACGAACTAATTCCATTAAAAGGAGCGGGAGTCTACCGACTATCGTGTAGTTGTGGGAAGGTTTATGTTGGCCAAACTGGACGCAACGTCGAGTGCCGCATCAAGGAGCATGAGAGAGATGTAAGGCTGAAGAAGATCCAGCAGTCGGCGGTTGCGGAACATTGCCATGCAGAGGGGCACCGAATAGACTTCGAACAAACAAAGGTGCTGGCTAGGGACAACAGATACTACCAAAGACTGACAAGAGAAGCCATAGAGATCCACCGACATAAAAATAACATCAACAGAGAGGATGGCTGGGAGCTTAGCAGAATATGGAAGGTGGTGGTGAACACGAAGACCTCTTCCCGCCTCACACCGGACGCGACGCAATTAGTTAATAATTAGCTTGTAATTAGCGTTAACTGATTATTAATTAGTTTTTCCGACTTATATACAGAGTGTATCTAAATGACTGCAACAAACTTCAAGGGGTGATTCTTTAGTGAATTTTAAGGGTACTTTGATATATGAACCATGGGCGACTTCGGCTCCCCTAAGAAGCTGCACCCCTTCAAAAATGGCGGAAAATTTTGGTTTAACTTTTTTTTGTTAAAAACCATAAACGCTAGGAAAATGAAATTTGGGGAATATGTTTAACTCATAATAGGGCACGTTTTGACTCTATTTGTACTTTCAACCTACCCTTCTAAACTATTAAATGTAACCACCCCCTTTGCATTTTTGCTAAAATTTTTTTTATGCAGATGATAAATACATTAGAAAAATTTTACATAGTTAGATGAAAGTATTCTAAAACTTTTTTGTCTCTCTGAAATTTTTCCAAAAACGACTAATTTTTGAGAAAAAAAATAGTAAAGCAAACACTCCCCGTTTTAACAACGGGGTTGTCGATCAAAAGTTGGAATGAACTTTGAATGAAAAAATCTTAGTAGGCTTTGCAATCTTTGTCAGAAATATTTTTGATGTTTAAATGTCAGTTTTTCTTACTATTATTATTATTTTTCAAATTAATTTTTGAATAAAGTTCTATCGCATTTACGCTTGTTCACTCGACGTTTCAAAATTTTAAATAAAACAATAATAAAGTAAGAAAACCACTGATATTTAAACGTCAAAAATATTTCTGACAAAGATTGCAAAGCCTACTAAGATTTTTTCATTTTAAATTCGTTAACAACCCTACAGCTTAACAGTTAGTGTTTGCTTAATTATTTTTTTTCTCAGAAATTATTAATTTTTAAAAGAACATCAGTGAGACAAAAAAGTTTTAGAATAGTTTTATCTATCTAACTGAAATTTTTCCAAAGTATTTATCATCTTCATAAAAAAAATCTAGGCTAACGGGGGTGGTTACGTTTAGTAGTTTAGAAGGGTAGATTGAAAGTACAAATAGGATCAAAACGTGCCCTATTATGAGTTAAACATATTCCCCAAATTTCATTTTCCTAGCTTTTATGGTTTTTGAGAAAAAGAAATTAAACCAACATTTTCCGCTATTTTTGGAGGGGTGTAGCTCCTTACGGGAGCCGAAGTCGCCCATGGTTCATATATCAAAGTACCCTTAAAATTTACTAAAGAATCACCCCTTGAAGTTTGTTGCAGTCATTCAGATACACCTGTATAGTTATCGATTTTTGATCTCGTTACTTCGAACCTGTTTCTGAAGAAGGTTCCAACATGGCATCCGAAACGTCAAACCTTTTATTAAAAGACGCACGGCAAAACCCGAAAGTTTCTAGTGTTAGTTCTAATTTTAGTTTAATAAACAAGTTTTTCCTATTCAACACCTTTCCCGTGGATGTTGTGTAGATGAAAACAGTTTAAAATAACTTTGAAAATTTCCTAATCACCTCAAATAAAGAATTTCGGCAAGTTTCTAAAGAATATGTAAAAAGGTTATATGTTTAATTAAAACAATTATTGTGTGTTTGTTTTTCACATAAATTTATTAAATACAAGTTATCGTTTAAGCTAATTCGAGTTTTCATTGATTGCTTTATTGAAAGCGATTAACCTGCAATATTCTCTAGCTATTAGTATTACTTATCCATCCCCACACTTATCAATCACAAGTTTATGGAGAACGAACATTACAAAATATAATGTGTGGGATAGTGCTTATTAACTCTCGAGAATAGAGGGAAATAGTAAATATATTTGTTCCCAAACAGTGGTACTATGGCAAGAACTATAAAATTGAGCAAACCACCATAAATGAAACCTGCCAAAATGTAAGAGAAATGGACTCTACTTACTTTCATGATTTTATAAGCTACAGGCAAAAATTAATAACAAATTGGAATAAAAATGTTAGATTTTAAACGGTCGCAATTTAAAAAAGATCGCAATTGTTAATTTATAATGACAACCAATTCAGTGATAGCAAATTCAAACAATCGGTCATTACACTTGTAAGGCAGCTATTATAAAAAATGGTGATCACTTTCTCACTCACGTCTTCCAATTGTCGAATGCAAATTAAAAGATTTATTGTTTTTATGCAAAACAAACAAAATTCACCATTTTGAAATAATTTTTATGAAAACTTACTCACTAGTGAACGTACAATCTCTGATAATTCCAGATAGATTTCGAATACAAGTTACTGATAAACCGCCTTATTACATATTCCGTCATTTATTATATTTAATACTCTGGCGATGTAGATGCAAATAAAATATTGTTTTAACAAAAAATTAGAGACGTTATTGCCTATTTTCTCTGAATAATAAATGCATAGCTTAGCTCTGCAATGATATTAATCAACATTTATTGCAAGAATTAAGGATAATTTCAATTAATATAAAAAATGTTAAAGGAGGTATTTATTGCATCAAAAACTTTATGGCAAACAAAAATTTAAGAGTATAAAAGGCTGGTAGTGTTTTTAATTAATTAACTGATTTGAAAAACAATGAACAACCAATTTGACTAGTGCTAAAATAATCTTAAAAAGTCATTCAATAACGTTTAAATAACTTTGTTTGATTCAAAAATAGCAAAAAGCACCTTTTTTCGTCATAATCTTATTCATTGTTATTAAAATTGAGACATAACTGAACTTTGAAACAATTGAAAATAAAATATAGAAATTATAAAAGTTAGTACTAACGAATATAACAAAGGTTTATTTTTAAAAGTATTATTGATATTTAAAATAAAGATAAAGAAGTTGTCTATTAGCTTATTTAATTCTAACAACTATTCAAACTAAAGACATGAAAATAGAAAAATAAAATTAATAATAATAACGGATATAACACGGGTTTATTCTTAAAAATATAATAGGTACATAATTCAAAGATATTAATAAAGAAATTTGTCTAGTTTATTTAATCCTATCAACTAAAGCGCTAAAATTTTTATACAAAATTATACAATTGTCACGTAACATTCATAGGTCTTGGTTTCAATATCAACTTTCCTGTGTCGTCACAAGACATATTAAAATCACACAAGACCTCCCGAGTTCTAGATGTTATTATAGACGCAGCAATCACACGTTTGTGTACACCCATTAAAAAAATTATACCTGAAAATAATCACAATTAAATAACAATCATAAATTCTTTACATTAATTTAAAACTTTTCAATACCTAATAATATAGTTGATACAATGAAAAATGGATGATTGGATAGTGAATGAGTTAAAGGAACGTTTCTAGTCATTGGATCCATAATCCATTGCCCGGCACCGGTGGCCACACATATGGATACAACTAGTAACAGTACTAGAATAAAGAAAAAATTATGCTAGTTTGGATTGAAAATAGATAGCTTACTTCTCCACCGATAAGTGGCCGGTTGCAGACAAGCTATCACCTCGGTTAGTCTGCGTTCGAAAGCCTTTAAATCTGCAATTATTTCTGATTTATAGGTTATGTGAGACTTCATCACTCGGTCACCTTTCGTACCTTCGCAGGCAGTCTGCTCGGGTGACATCTTAACGATACCATACGGAAAACAACCAAAATGCGATTAATTTTTAATAAATTTTGTACTAAACACACGAAATTTTATAATACGATTTTTAGTTTCCTTTTATTTCTTACATGGTTGACAACTATTTGACATTTGACAGCAAATGTGAAGTTTGAGCTTAATATTTTTACGGATGGTCGGTAGATGACACTACATTATGCTTCCAGTTAAACTCCGCATACTATACAGTACGTTTCAAAAGTAATGGATAAATTCGATAAAATTATTATAAACAATTTATGAAAAAATCGCTGAAACGGGTCTAAAGATTTAAATTTTTTGCAATTTTTTGGTGTATATTTTAAATTTTTTCCGCCATTTTTAAACGAGTTATGACGTCATCGAAGTTTTTTTTTAAACGAATCACCCATTTTTTATATTAGAATTTGCAAGAGATTTTTTTCTGAATTATGTACAATAAATATTAATATCGGTTACATAAGAAAATTTTCGAGAAAAATTAATTTAAAGTTTCATTATTTCCCTTTCATATGATATAAAAAGTAGTAACCAAATGTTTTGATTTAAAATTTCCAAGTGTCAAAATTCAATTCGAATTGAATTATTTATTTAAATTAATTATTATTACTATTGTACTTGAGTCACAAAAGTAGCAATAACTTGTTGCATCAAACGCATTAAAAAAAACGCAAACAGAAAATAAGATATCAAAAATTAAACATTTTTTTAAAACTTTAAGTTTACAAAAATAACATGAACGATAGAAAACAATAATCATTATTAATTCAAATGTTCAAATTGCTGCCCGTTAACGGCAAGGCAATATCTTAATCGGGAGACAAATGCTTCTTGAACATTTTGAATCATATCCGGGCCGATTAATTGAATTTCTTCTCTAATTTTTTGCTTCTGATCTTCTAGGTTATCAGGCTATATATCAGGCTTATCTAGATTTGAAAGTTTACTGCTCACGTGTATGTAAAAAAAACCAAAATGTATGCGAATTTTTCCAAGTATCTTTGTTTGTAACGATTTCATAATATAATGGGCTATGAAAAAAACTATTATCTAGACAGAGTTTATAAAGCCGCGCTTAATATCGAACCCTTATTTGAATTGTAACACTGTTCTTGTAAAATGTGGTTGAAGTCAGGGCTGGATTATTAACCAGCAGGCGCTTGAGGCGCGCGCCTCAGGGCTCTGCACTTATACAGGGGCCCGTTTCTGGTTTGATATTGACATTGATAATATACATATTTGCGGATCCTCCTGTGGTGGTTGGTAACATAACTAGGGAGAATAGTATTAATGAAATCCTTGCATCTACCAACGTGCTTTCCTTTTCATTCAGCTTGGTTACTGATGCTGAGGTCCGGGATGCTTTAACTTACTCCAAGTCTACTAGTGTCGGAGCAGATGGTATTGGACTCAGATTCCTCTTACCCATTCTGGATATAGTTATTACTCCCCTAACACATATTTTCAATTGTTCTTTTGAACAATCTATATTTCCGTCAATCTGGCCTATGTTATTCCTATCCCAAAAATTAAATCTCCGCCCCATGTTGGTGACTTTCGACCCATTTCTATTTTATCTACGTTATTAAAAGCTATATTCAGAAATATCTTGAGGATTAATCTGATTAACAAGTTCCAGTCTAGTTTTCGTGAAGGGCATGGTACTACTACAGCACTGATTAAGATCACTGATGATATTAGATCTGCTTGTGATAAGCGTTGTGTTACTTTGCTAGTGTTACTTGATTTTAGTAAGGCCTTTGATTCTGTGGACCATGCCCTCCTGTTAACTAGGCTTCTTGCTATTGGTTCTACCCCTTTTTATGTATCTTGGTTCCAGTCCTACCTTTCCTATCGGTCTTTACGTGTCCGCGTTTAATGTGTACTCTCTTCTCCTGTTGACATCAAACGTGGAGTTCCCCAGGGCAGTGTGCTGGTTACTTTGCTCCTCTCGATTTTCATAAATAGTATTAGTGATGGTATCTCGTGTAACTATCATTTGTATGCAGATAACCTTCAACTTTATATTTCGTCAACTGTTAACAACCTCCCAGATGCGTTGTTGCATCTTAACAACGGTCTCTCTAGCGTGCTTGACTGGTCTAGACATCATGGACTTAACCTGAATCCAGGTAAAACGCAAGCCATTGCAGTTGGTACTCGCCCCTTGTTGGCACAATTTAATTCCTTAACTACCCTTCAACTGAGGCTTGGCGACACCGTTATTCTGTTTTCTAATACGGTCAAAAATCTTGGTGTGGTAATGGATTCGGCGATGTCTTGGCGGTCACAAGTTCAGGGAGTCTCTAAGAGGGTTTACTTCTGTTTCCATACTTCGCTGCTACCTTCCTAAAGCACGTCATTCAGATACACCCTGTATATATATATATATATATACACTGTATCTAAATGACATCAAAGAAATAGCATCTGAAAAAGTTTTCTTCATCTCTCTCATTATCCGAGGAATAAAATGCTTTCACTTTGCTCAAGGGTTTAATGTTTAAGGGTCGATAGCTAACAATTTATACATAAAGTTCATTGGTGTTACTTATTGTTAGATACATTCGTTACTATTTAAAATTCTCCTTAGAAAGAATCTTAAAAACGCACCAAAATGAAGTAGGACTAATAAACATTTTACTGAAGGAAATAATAACAATCTTTAAATGTGGAAATGTCTTTTAGTGTATCTTCTTTAGTGATTTGATGGCGTGAATTGGCGCACGCATCTATTAAAAAAAAAAAAATTAAATAAAATAANTGTCCCCCTTGGTTTTATTCTTTACCTATTTCAGCGATTTTCTTTTTAAAGTTCCGGATTTACAGAAATTGAGGTGGAAAGTTTTGAAATGAACACCCTGTATGTATCTCGATGACTATCTCCTATATCGCTGACTCCCTATCTAAGCAATGAGTGGCGAGCGTTTCCATCAAAGGCAGACGAAATGATATATTGTTTGTCTTTGTCGCGTAAAATGTCGCGAAAACGCTTGCGTGAATCGTAAATTTTAAAGAGTTTGAAGTGTTTCGCGTGTATTTTATGCAGCTTTAAAATGTAATTATTGTAGATGATTTACTTTAATTATAAATTATCATTGATGCATCAAATAAATTAGAATATATGTACTTTTGTGTGAAATTGAGGTTGAATAAAAATATAAATTAATATATAAATTAATATTATAAATTTAAATATCTTTTTCTAGGTTGTTCATTAATCATTATATTTAAAATATAATATATTGTATAGCTACATCAATCGTATATATTATTAATTCAAATGAATTTTAGATTTATTCTTTGTCATTTTACAATGAGAAAATAAAAATTACAATATATCTAAGCCATTGTTTTATTTTATTACACATTTCGGAGGGTACATAAAATATTATTATTATTATTATTAGTGCATACCGCATATCAATCCTCATTCCTTGTTGAAAATATATTGAACACATCTATATCATGAGCTAGTGTACCATATGTACAGAGTGGTTCAAATTCGATGTCCCAAAATTCTAACTCGGAAACTATAAGAGTTAGAAAAAGAATAGCTTACATGTCATCATCTCGTTTTTCGAGAAACTGCTAACGCCGAAAACCTCATAGCGCTATCGTCTTTTGTTTTTCCCCTAGAGGCCAAAATTGAAAATATCGTAAAACCCGCGAATGTAATTATCTTGGTTATTATTATAGGTGGAGTATTATAACTAAGACATTATATGGACACTTTTTACAGAGAATTTGATGACGTAGTCAAAAAAAATTTGTCGGTTTTAGATTTTGAGATATCACAATTTTCGTTTTTTTAAATGGAAACAACCACTGATTATTCGCTTAATAAATTCGTTATTTTTTTCTGATTACAAAAATATAGGGTTTGACAGGTGTATTTCTTATTGTTTTAGAGTAAAACTAAAAATAAACTTTTCTTTTAGTGTCGTCGAAGAAATTAAATTTACAGTTTCCTGTAAATTACGGTTCTATAACTGAAAATTAAAAAAACCTATTTCTGATATTTTCTACTTTCATATTTCTGACATGTCAGCTACTTTTCTTCTAACTCTCGAGTTAGCCTATTCGGACATCGAATTTGAACCAATCTGTACATATGAATAGAACATTCGTGCAAAATAATTTAATATTAACGTAGTATTATTTAACTGTTTGCCAAACCTATCCTTTAATATAGACTCCTTCCGCTGATAGAACGAGATCATTCAGCTTGCGCATACAACATATCAATCCTATTATTCCACGTGGAACATAACCATGATGGAAATATACCCACTTCATAGGCATGCTGGAGGGTTTGTAAGCCTCGCTAACGACAATGCCTCCATAAAAGTACTAACTCTCATTGAGATCAGAGCATCATGGTTATTTTGCACGTGGAATAACAGGATTGATATGTTGTATGCGTAAGTCGAATGACTCTCATTCTATCAGCGGGGGGAGCCCATATCAAAAGATAGGTAACGCAAATACTTAAATAATACTATTTTAATATCAAATTATTTTGCATGATTATTCTATTTAAATATACATATGGAAAACTAGCAGCTTCAGATATGGAAGTGTTCAATATACTTTACACATTTTTTTCTAATTGGGGGCCAGACTTCCAGTCGGTAGATATGTGGAGTCATCTAAATGGTAGGTTAGGCAAACACTTAAATAATACTATTTTAATATCAAATTATTTTGCACGAACGTTCTATTTATACGTACATATGGAATTTTTATTATGATTCCACGTGAAAAATATATTGAACACTTCTATATTTTGAGCTAGTGTACCATATGTACATATAAATAGAACATTCAAAAAAAAAATTTAATATTAAAATAGTATTATTTAAGTGTTTGCCGAACCTATCCTTTGATATCAACTCCTTTCGCTGACAGAATGAGAGTCATTGGGCTTGCGCATACAACATATCAATCCTATTATTCCACGTGGAAAATAACCATGATGCAAATATACTCACTTCATAGGCATGCTGGAGGGTTTGTAAGCCTCGCTAACGACAATGCCTCCATGAAAGTACTAACTCTCATTGAGATCAGAGCATCATGGTTATTTTCCACGTGGAATAATACCATTGATGCGCAAGCCGAATGACCCTCATTCTATCAGCGGAGGGAGTCATATCAAAGGATAGGTTAGGCAAACACGTAATGATACTATTTTAATATCAAATTATTTTGCATGATTATTCTATGTATATGTACAGGGTGTCCTAATTTCGATGTCCACATAGGCTATCTCCGAAACTAAAAGAGATAGAAAAAAAGTAGCTTACATGTCATGATCTCGTTTTTCGAGAAAATGCTAATGCCGAAAACTCCGAACAGCTATCGTCTTTTGTTTTCGCCCTATCGGCAAAAACTGAAAATTTTGCGAAAACGACAATCGCGAATATCTCACTTATTATCAAAGATGGAGTATTATAAATAAAACATTATATGGGCAACTTTTTACGAAGAATTCAGTGGCGTAGGTAGAATTTTTTTCCCATCATTTATTTTCGAGATTTTAGACGTAACTT
>NW_019281002.1:0-86549 GCF_000648695.1 Onthophagus taurus
TTGGCGATAAAATGTTGTATGCAACACGTCAGCAAAGTGTCTTTATCGAACTCGCCTGTTTACTCGCCTCGCTCGCTTCGCTCGCTCGACTCGCAAACTCAGACTCGTTCGATAAAGCATCACTTTGCTGACTTGGTACATAAATAACTATTTCTATACCAACACTTTTCATAATACGATGACAAATAATCGGCTGGTCGTAGCGGTATAAAAACACGTCTATACAATAGTCGATGTGTTTCTGTCTCACTTTTCAGTAGAAGCGAAACATCTGTATTTTAAAGATGCTAAACCAAACACTTTGCGACCTCTACAAATCAGAGAAGGAACTATACACATTTTTTTTATCAGTTTTTAGAACCCAAGTAAATTGAACGGCTACCTTAAACAAAATAAATTAAAACAAAAATAGAAGCTTTTCATTCAACTATATACAGTCCACAACAATATTTTTCTATCTTCTATTAAAGATTGTTATTTATTTATAGTATTTAATTAAAGTATTTTTATTCATTTTCGAAAGACGAATACACAAATTATCACAATATTTACTGAAATGTGTTCGGGAATTCCTCAAACACATTAATTAATTTCTGATTTAATTATTGACTAAAAAATTATTCCGCTAATTAAATAATTTTCTTTGGGGATTTTATTTAACTAAATTATTATTAAAAATAAAACGCACAATATTTCAGTTTAAATATATTCCGTTAGTAGTAGTAACACATTTATTTATTGATTGTACATACTCTCATTACGAAATTTTCAGACCGTATAAACAGCTAATGAAGGTTTTTGTTTATTTATAAATTTCGATCAAGTTTCACACTATTCCATTATTATCATTCATTCATTTTCTTTAGCTTATTTAAACATTAGGGGTACTTCTTTTAGGGTTAATTATATATATCTACATTTATTTGAGATTATTTATGATTTTTATTAAGAATAATAATGAAATAGTGTCAATTTAACAACTATAATCAAATCGGAACAAAACGCATTTATTTTATAATAATTATCTTTTCTAATTTAAAATGCTTGTTTCTTTATATAATTGACTAGATCTTTTTGTCACCATATCACATAAATAACAATCCTAATAATCGATAAAATAATATATAAACAGTATAGGAATAAACGTACATAACATATCGGGATTTTTACACATTTGTTTAAATTTTAATTTATTTAGGTTCCACATTATCGTTTAATATACACACTTAAACCTTAAATTTATAATAATTATTTACTTAATTATTTAGCTACACTCTAAAATCGTACATATCACAGATAAAATGCTATGTGTAGCAAAAATTGATTTATTTTGTTTAAAAAATAAAAACGTAGCGCCATCTAGCGTATTAAACGCTAGAAACCGTACGCTATGCGATTCGTAAAGTCCCGGGAGGTGGCGAGCACTGCCTCAAAACCCTACTACGATGACCACTAGATGGCGGTTGGGTTTGTCTTCGAGAACGCGTGTGATGACGTCACATGGTACACAATTCATGTTGACCAACTGAAGAATAACTCACTTGACTACTTGAAGTTGCTTCCATTACATGCGGATTAAAACACTGAAAATAAAGTTGATTTTAAAAATTTTTCATGAAATACAAAAAGGAGAAGTGTACCAAACAACATAACAGCGGAAGTGCTCGAGGAAAAAACAAACAGCACATTAAAAAAAGTACATGGAGTGCAATTTGAATGGAATTTGTGATGTTAACACATTTTTTTAAAATTCTTTTCGACTAACCTCGAATATATCTTTGAGAATTTTTTAGTTGTATAAATTTGTGTTTATTAATTGTTTTAAAAATAAAATAGAGATGTTGATCTGGCAAAAGGTAGATTGGAGACGATGTTTGGCCGAGGCTGGGCCGTATGCTATATAAACGTCTGTTCGCAGGAGTTGTGACGAAGATTGTATGATGAATAATACCGTTGAGACGATAACCTCTGTAAAAAAATACAAAATGAACTCAAAAAAAAAAACCTGTCTAAATTTTTCCTAAAAGGACAATTTCAAAAATGTTTTATCTTCATGCTAAAATTGTTTAAGTGCCTCTAACATTTCACTATCATCTCGTGAATTTACTATTTAATTGACATTTGTCTCGCTAAATGTAGGGGTTGCTCCTAAATTACCTTATTACCATCATCAAAACGAAACGATTTATTAAAAAAAATAAAAATTAAAATAGAACGAAAAATTAATAATTCGAGGTAAAATTAAAATGATTGTCGTTCGGTTTCCGTTTCGGTTTCAGTTTCATTTTCAGCCATTCTTTCAGCGTTCGCTTTAATCCGATGGACGAGTTGCATTGCTTCCCAAGCTACCTAAAAATTCTTATTCTTAAACCATACAAAAAATATTTTTACGTTGTTTAATTCTAATCTTGTTATACAGAGTTTTTCAAAATTAGTTTATGTCAAAGATTTCTTTGTAACTTTGTGCATCTATTAGTTCTGGATCATTTTGTGTGAGGTTTAGGAGGTGGATTTTGTTTGAAAAATTATCTGAAAATTTGTCAAAATTCCCTAAGAAATCATTAAATCATAAATGGCGTATTTACTCGGTATGTTCCATACATAAAATGTACAAAAACCTGGCGCTCAATAACAACTAATCTATAAATGATACTATTACTAGAACTAACACTAGACTTACAGATCTAGTGTTAGTTCTAGTTTTACACTAGCATTGTTGATATGTAGAATTAACACTATACCTAGAACTAGAATCATTTGGATTTAGCCGCACGTCTCTAAAGACGGCTAAACCCGAATAATTCTAGTTCTAGATGTAATATTAGATCTAGTTTTACACTTCCACTATCACTAGAACTAACATTAGACCTAGAACTAGAAACATTTGGGTTTAGCCGTCTTAAGAGACGTACGGCTAAACCCGAATGATTTTAGTTCTAGGTCTAGTGGTAGTTCTAGTGAGAGTGACAGAAATAGTACGCTTTCGGACAATTCAAAATATTATCTACTTAGTCCCCTCTAAAAATCCTAGAAGTTTGTAAGGGGAATTTTAAAGCACCTATCGTAATCGATATTTTTTGAAAAACCCTGTATACTTTTATTAAAATTAAAATGTATTATACAATATACAGGTGCCCATTATGTATGGAATAGCTCTCGGTAAATGTTGACTTTATAAAAAAACATTTTATACAAAAGTTGTTTAATATTTTATTTGCCATAATAAGACAGCATTCAATTGTTTTTACTTCAGAAAACAAATGAGCAACGAATAACTTGAAGTTTTTTAAGTGGCAATGTACCCTTTCGTCAGGCTCATTTGATAGAGATTTTTTTTTCTCTTTATGATGTCACTCATTTGTTTTCTGATTTAAAAACAATTGAATGCACTCTTATCATGGCAAATGAAATATTAAACAATTTTTGTATAAAAAGTTTTTTTATAAAATCATCATTTACCGAGATATATACTATATTCCGTACATAATGGGTACCTGTATATTGTTATATACAGCGTGAGTTATTAGTATCCCGGCGGTCGATAATTACTAAACACTTTGAAAAACAAAAAAATTATTTATACAAAAGTTGTTTGACTCATGACATTCTATTACGTAAAATTATTTTCACTTGTACAGGGTGTTCCATTTAAGCGTAACGGAGTTAATAAATTTATTGAAATGGAACACCCTGTATATTTTGTCATATTATGAATACAACTGAATCTGTTTATACAACCGTATATATTACTATTTCACAGCGTTCATAGTTCCTGAGATATCCAATTGTTCTTCCAAAATGTGCCCATTACAGGATCTTTTTAAAAACGATGTAAAAACGGCATTTTTTCCGATTTTGTCTTGAAACTACGTCAGACAATAGTCAAAGCCAGTAGGTATATAGATGATAGTATTTAAAGATATTAGATACAATATACAGGATGTTTAAAAAGCTCAGTTACTTTTGATGTTTTTCAAATGACTTTTTCGTAAGTTTTTTAAATCGAGCAGCCTGTATGTTGTGTGCTAGTTGAATTGCTCATCAAGTTCCCTTTAATTAATGATAAGTATGTCGTATGTCTAACTTTAATAGTTTTCCTGATATTTAGAATTTAAAGAAAAATGTGTAATAAAATGTCATTATTGTACTTAAAAAAGTGACAGAATGTTCTGTCCTTTTTTAGTCACTTTTTTTTGTTTTTTCTTTTTTATTTGTCTGTCATTTGTAAATCAGTAATATTATATTAAAATACAATTTAAAAAAAAAACTTAGTAAATAAATAATCAAAGCGTGATAAAAATACAATTAAATGGCAGAACAATAAATCCCTTTTTTAATTAGTAAATTATTTGAAGGAAGCGCAGAAACAAACTATAAACAATTACTAAACGTTGCTCAACAAGTCGGTATTAATTTAATTAATAGTATGTTAATATACAGGGTGGTTCAGTTTTTAATCGGGAAACTTTACTATGACGTAGTACTTGCCAAAATAACACAAGTTTTTTATATAAACATAGGGTCGCAACTCTTTTGTTTTCGAGCTATGAGCGATCAAAGTTGAGCTAAAAATTTACATTTTATTATTTATTTCGGCTATAAGTAAACCGAAGAATTTGAAATTTGGTATGTATTTACTACTGGTTAACATCTTGTTTTCTAGCATACCTTAAGCTTCCCTAGCGCCCTCTAAGGGGNAAACAAAAGTATATATATGGTAGTCGCGTTTTAATCAGTTATAAAATATCACGTGTGATTTATTCAGTTGAAAAACCTAGGTAACTTTTATCCACTTAGAAATTCACGTTATTGGTCGAAATTTTAAACGATCGTTACTCTGATTGGTTGTATATTATTGGAGTGCATTAATCGGCGAAAATTTGCAAAATTCGAAAAAAATTGTCGATCATTTCCAAAAATTTATTTCTCAGGAACTAAAAGTGATTTTTCAAAACGGCTTTTTGCATGAAAAAAAGGATACTTTAATTAATAATTGGTGATAATTCCACAAGGATCCTTCAAGAATTAAATTTTATAGCGAATTTTGAATGTTATCAATGAAAATTGCAACATCGAAAATCTTATCAAAACTTCAAATATTGTTTTCTCAAAAACTAAAAGTTATTTTTCAAAACGGTTTGGTTCATTGGAAAGAAGACACTTTTATTAATATTTTGGGAAATTTTCAAACTCATATTCCAAGAAATGGATTTTATACGAATTTTTAAAACTTAATCAGCGAAAATTGCAATATTCGAAAAAATTTTCCATAACTTCAAAAATTAATTTCTCAAGAACTAAAAGTGATTTTTCAAAACGGCTTGTTGCATTAAAAAGAGGATACTTTAATAATCGAAAGTGATAACAGCGACAGTTCTGTTAGTAATGAATGTGATAATGAATTACAAGCGAAGAGAAGAGAACTAGACGAAACTGCAACAAGAGATTTTATATATTGGGATTGTTACATTGAGGTTGCTAATGATAAATAAAGTTGTATTCAATGAAAGAAGTCCTATTGGGGTTGAACTTGATTATTATCTGCACTGTCCAACACTTAAAAGAGATACTAATTCCTGTGAATGGTGGAGTACTAAGTAATAGATTTTTAATATCCGGCCAAAGCCGGATATTTGGTAACTATCCGGTATTCACCCGGATTTTAAAAAATTGCCGGATAGGCCGGATACCGGATATCCGTTCCACCATTAGTGTTAGTTCTACATACCAACAATGCTAGTGTAAAACTAGAACTAACATTATACCTAGAACTAGAATCATTCGAGTTTAGCCGTCTTTAGAGACGTGCGGCTAAATCCAAATGATTGCAGTTCTTGGTCTAGTGTTAGTTTTTGTGAGAGTGACAAAAACGGTACGTTTTCAGACAATTCAAAATATTATCCACTTAGTCCCCTCTAAAAGTCCTAGAAATTTGTAATGGGAATTTTAGAGCACCTGTATAAAAAGCAATATTTTATCTTAATCGTTATTTTTTGAAAAACCCTGTATACTTTTATTAAAATTAAAATGTATTATACAATATACAGTATGTTCCCGGATCGAGTTACAAAGAGGAAAAAAATTTTTATTACTAATTTTTCAAACTTATTTCAGCATAAATAATGCGTCGGATATGTTCAAACCACTAATTCGCACAAATTTTATACTCTAACTATAGAAGTTAACTAGTTATTCTCATTTTTATGTAAAAATTTGACCTTTTTCTGATTTGAAAATGTTTTAAGTTCAATTTATGATATGTAACCATAAAAACCATAAAGAAGCAGAAAAAGAGACTAAATGAGCTTCTCTAATAGCATCAAATTACGTTCAAGAATCTCCAAAATTATCACTTTGAAGAAGTGCGTTACAAACTGAAATTAGTATTATAAATTAGTATAAATCGCACCTCTCCAGAATTTACAAAGAAAATGCAAAATTAAACCATTTAGACCACGATTTAGACAGACTTTGGATGCCGGCGATGATGCCAAACGATTGGATTTCTGCCTGGAAAATTTATTGTATTTTCGGATGAAAGCACCAAATGACATTGTTTCTTCCCAGCATTGTCGTTATTGGAGTGATGTAAATTCAATTACCCTTAAATTTTATACGGTCAATGTACTTTCAGCAAGACAGTTGCCCAGTTTACCATTGTACCAAATGGTTAAATTTACAATTTCGGCAAAAATGGATTTGACGAAATGGTCCTATTTGATGGCCAGCACGTAGTCCTGATCTTACAACTACGGATTTTTATTTTTGGGGACGATTGAAACAAATCGTTTATAGTGAACCATTACAAGACGATGCAGAACTATTAAAACTAAGAATTATTAATGCGATAGAATCTCTACCACTGGCGGAAATTCGTAATTCTTATAAAGAATTTATAACTCGTCTTTAAATGTGTGCCGAATTATTTGTTCACTTACAAATAAATAATATTTATTACTTACATACCTAGTGTGTTATTACTTATTACATAAATGTACATTTAAAATATTTTATTTCAATTATTTAGCCATATTTTAGTAATTTTAGTAACTTTTATGGTTTCTATGGCTACATATCATAAATTAAACTTGAAAAATCCAATTTTTACATAAAAACGGGAATAATTAGTTAACTTCCATAGTTAGAATATAAAATTCGTGCGATTTAGTGGTTTGAACATATCCGACGCATTATTTATGCTGAGATAAGTTTGAAAAATCAGTAATCAAATTTTTTTCCTCTTTGTAACTCGATCCGGGGACATACTGTATATTATATTGTTATATACAGGATGAGGTTTTTCCATATTTAGTATGGAGATCTCGAAAATTAGCGGAGATAGAGAGACGATTAAATAGGGAAAGAAATGCTGTTTCATGAACTCATTACTTTTTGTTTTTTGAATGAAATGCATGGCTAATTAGATATCTCGTAAAAACTGTTTTTTTTGTTATATCGTTAGATACATATGGCTCCGCTATTATTGATTTTAGGAAAAATGTGTAAAGGAAAAATTTGTAGGGTATTACATGTTTAATAAAGCAATCTAATTGATTCTTTTATTTATGCAATAATTTTTGAGTTATGACACAAACTTGTAATTTTTCTAATGGAAACCATAGTTGGCCTTGATTTTATAAAAAAGGCGTTTTCTCAACGATTCTAATGATATGGATATTGACATGGATATTTTTATTAATAAATAAATTATAGCCATTTATTCCTTTAATCGGAAAATTTTTCCTTTACACATTTTTTCCTAAATCAATAATAGCGGAGCCATAGGTATCTAACAATATAAGAAAAAAACGGTTTTTTCGAGATATCTCATTAAAGCTCATTAAATTGAGTTCATGAAACTGCAATTCTTTCCTTATTTAATCGTCTCTCTATCTCCGCTAGTTTTCAAGATCTCTATACTAAACATGGAAAAAAAACTCACCCTATATATACAGGGTGATTCACATAAAAACTGACACATAGCAGGGACATGTAGAGGAAAATGAATTAAGATGATTTAACGTAACTTATCTCTATACTAAGTTGTACCCCTGAGGAGTTATAGCTCTTCAAAGTTGGGTCTTAAATTTTTAAAACATTGAATATCTTTGTAATGCATTAAGCTAGAAAAACCAAATTTGGTATACGTTATGAGTGTACCGAGGGTATTAATTAGTAGCAAGTTGAGACCAATTGAGAAATTTCAAAGGGTTGATTAAGGGTACGTTTTCATAAAAAACTCAAATAACTAAAGACACATTTCGTTAATGCTACTTAAAATCATTGAAAATTCAGTAGTCGGCTGTGAAATTGTACGTCAAACTTGACAAATAGGTTATAAAACCTTGTTGTCAAATAATTTTATAACCTATTTGTCAAGTTGGACGTACAATTTCATAGCCGACTACTGAATTTTCGCTTATTTTAAGAACATTACGAAATACGTGTCTTTAGTTATTGAAGTTTTTTATGAAAACGACAAAGTTTTTTAAAAAATAATAAGAGTAAGAAAAGTTTTAGAATTAAATTCCACATCTAATGAAGTAGTAATGTATTAAATCCGCCAAAAGGTTAAAAAAATATGTCCAAATTTAGGGTACCATCACCCTTAATCAATCCTTTGAAATACCTCAATGGAGTTCAATTTGCTACCAATTAATACCCTTGGTACACACATAACGTGTACCAAATTTGGTTTTACTAGCTTAATGTATTACGAAGATATTGAACTTTTTAAAAATTTAAGAGCCAACTTTAAAGGCCTATAACTCCTCAGGGGTACAACTTAGTATAGAGATAAGTTGCGTTAAATCAACTTAATTTATTGTACTTTACATGTCCCTGCTCTGTCTCGGTTCTTATGTGAATCATGATACTATATTTGGAATATAGTATACAAGGTGAGTCAGAAAGAATGGGAAATCCGAATACCGGAGACACTAGACACCAAAATATGACGATTTAACCTAACATGTCTTATACAAATGTCGGTGGTTTTTAATACACAGGGTGTTGAAAGTTAAATTTTTATTTCGAAATTTTTTGATAATTTTGAAGGTTTTTGTACTATTGACATAAAATTTGGTAATTAGATGTTTTCGAGCATGAGAAATACGAATTTGATATTTGTTTTGTGATTACTCGTAGAGGGCGCTAGATATACACTTTACGTTTGAGATATCAAGTCATGACTATTTTGTCAGTTGAGGTATGGCAGTTTTCAATTCTGCACAAAAAAGGTACTCTTGCTCACATTGTCTAAGTCCACTGGTTTCCGAGTTATCTGCTTTTAATTGTTTCAAAGTAATTTTAAGGTTAACATTTAAAATCAATAACACACAGTAACTATAGCAATTAGTAACGATAATAATCGATAACAATAACAATTAATTAATAACAATAGAATTTGTGACCATTTTCAAATATCCAGTGGACTTAAATCTGGATTTCTCACTATTAAAAAACTCATTATGCTGTGGCATTTTCAAATTGGTAATAACTTTATTGTTGATAAAAATGATTATTGCGCACGAAAATTAGATCAATGTTGACAATTAATAAGCAATTGTCGAAACATAAGCGGAAAAATAACCCAACTTTGCTTATGTTAAAAAATAAATATTTTAGAAGAAAAAATACATATAAACATTTAAAAGTAAATAATTCGAAAACCGATAGACTTAAGAGTACCTTTTTTTATGTAAAATTGATTGTTCTTTGTGATTTGCAGCTCTTATTGGTCGTAGCTGTCGAGCCAAAAAACTTATGATTTGATTTATCAAACGAGCAGCGTGTATCTAGCGCCCTCTACGAGCAATAACAAAACAAGTTTAAAATTCGTATTTCTCATGCTAGAAAACATAAAACTACCAAATTTTATGTTAATAGTACAAAAACCTTCAAAATTATCAAGAAATTTCGAAATAGGAATTTAACTTTCAACACCCTATGCCTCGAAAACTACTGACATTTGTATAAGAGATATTATGTTAAATCATCATATTGTGGTGTCTAGTATCTCCGGTATTCGGATTTCCCATTCTTTCTGATTCACCCTGTATATCTTGGTAGGTATCAACTTTATAAAAAAACATTTCATACAGAGAAAGTAATCTCTATCAAATGAGGCTAATAAATGAGGCTAAAACTTCAAGTGTTATTCGTTGCTCATTTATTTTCCGAAATAAAAACAATTCAATGCAGTCTTATTATGGCAAATAAAATATTAAACAACTTTTGTATGAAATGTTTGTTTATAAAATCAACATTTACTAAGATAAGAACTATATTCCATACATAATGGGCACCCTGTATATAATTTATGCAAATATACACTGTGTCAATTAATTATCGTACACGACGTCATCATTGCAAGTATGCAACCAATATTACAGTACGCGTATTGCAATACGCGATTTGTGTATTTGGTTGCATATTTGCAATGATGACGTCGGGTACGAAGTAAATTTTTACAATAATTAATACAAAAACTTGTATATTATATAAAAAAGTTTTACCTGGCTGTGTTTTGTCCTAAAAGCAGATTGATATCGCCTTCTTATTTGCCTCGGACAACAAACACACAAAATCCTNTGGTTTTTATCAATATTCTCTAAGAGTGATAAAAGTTTCTAAACTAAATTTACTATTAGAAACTGCAAAAATAAATGTAGGGTCATGATAGAATAAAAAAGTTCTGAGCAAACAAACTTTAGGAACAGCCTATATAGCATTGATCCCGCGTACCGATCCAACTCAAATTGCCTAATGATTTTACGTGATATTAATTTACAGCGTACCAAATTTTAACGCTTTACCATAAATAGTGTTTAAGATATTTCGAAAAATGTGTTAAAATTTCCTAACTTTGATGGCCTGTATCTTTGCAATTTGAGGACTTTTACTATTTTTTTTTTTTTAAATTTGTTCCCCAAGTCACCGAAACTCCCTGTATATAATGTATGCAAATATACACTGTGTTAATTAATTATCGTACCCGACGTCATCATTGCAAATATGCAACCAAATACACAAATCGCGCATTGCAATACGCGTACTGTAATATTGGTTGCATACTTGCAATGATGACGTCGGGTACGAAGTAAATTTTTACAATAATTAATACAAAAACTTGTATATTATATAAAAAAGTTTTACCTGGCTGTGTTTTGTCCTAAAAGCAGATTGATATCGCCTTCTTATTTGCCTCGGACAACAAACACACAAAATCCTAAGAAAAGCCCTGAAACAAACAAAAAAAAATCAAAAATAATTCTTATCTCAATTAATTTTATAACCACGATTAAAAAACCCACGTCATTAACTTTATTACGTTATTATTAATTTCATTTAAAACAATTTAAACATTTTAAAAATGAATTTTCTTTTTAAAACCATTCTGATGTGTTTAACATTTAAAGCTTCATTCGAAAAATTGTCCGTGTTAGATTGTGACCCTTACCCTTTATGGAATTACGGAGTGTGCGTCGAGAAAAACCCAAAAGTTCTCGCCGATCACAATTTCGGCCAAGAAAGTTACGATAAAACCCACAGGATCTGTCGGAGAGGTTTCTTTCGAAACGAAGAGAACGTTTGTGTTCCGATTCCCGATGATTACGCATTTAGATTAATGAGTTTATACGGAGATAATAGTACAAAATAAATTCGATTCATTTTTAAAGGTATTTTTAGATCCTAATTTAACTCGATTCCTTGATCCTAAACTAACAAACTGTTTGATTTTGGGTTTGAAACTCCGAAACTAGCCGAAATTAGGGACCCTTTTAATGATAATGAAGTTTGAGGCGAAATTAACTTGTTAAAACGCAAATTTTTCTTTAAAATCGTTTATTTAGGTTACATTAAATTTTTTATTGGTGTACTTTTTTTCCAAATCTTTGATAAATTTGATCTTCGATTGCGGTGCTTAAATTCTGCAATTTAACGCATTTATTACCAATGTTGACTTCGAAGGGTGGGCATGCTTTGAGGGATGGTTTAAATCCGTATGAAGCGTCGTAAAACGTTCCAAAACCATTACACATTTTTTTTTGGTCTCCATTTAAATTGTTAGGCTTTTCACAATCAACGTACATCGTTTTTTGATTACTGTTGTAATTAAATTTAGCCGTAGATTTATACGAATAAGAAAATGCAAAGAAAAAAATTAAAATCACCAAGTTATAAAAACAATTTTTGAACATCTTGGGTTTTAATAGAACAACTTGTTTCAATGTCTAAATAAAATTTGAGATGAAAAAAAATTGTTTCGCGGTGATTAATTGTGATTAATCGAAGTTAATTTTATGGTTGCTTAAGATCGAATCGGATCGAAAAAAATGATTAAAAATGGACTAATAAAATTGTTGGGTGAGATTGGGGTGGATCTCTTACAATTAGTTCTCGTCTTAATCTCCTCCGGGAAACGCGTTTTAGGTTGCCCTTCGGTTTAAACGCAAGATTCCGGAGGAGTTTCCGTAACATAAATCCGAATGAGAGCGCGACGGGCGACGCCGACGCTTTTAATTATTCAACGGTGCAGATAGAGATTGAATTATCACTTCCGGACGAACTGGGCTTGTAAATGGACCTTTACGAAATTTTCTAACAATAGAAATTTCAATCTCAACGTAAAACTTAATCAAAAAAGAATCATATTACTTACTAACATAAACTCAGATATGCGCAAATTTTTCTTTGCCATAATCCGCAAATATGGATGTTAAAGTTCTAGTTTTGTTACTAGAACTAACACTAGATCTAGTTGTGCATTAGCGCTGTCACTAGAACTAACATTAGACCTAGAACTAGAATCATTTAGGTTTAGCCGTCTTGAAAGGCGTGCGGCTAAACCCAAATGTTCCTAGTTCTAGGTCTATTGTTAGTTCTAGTTTTAGTTCAATACAAATATACAACAATTTAGCACTAAATAGCAGTTAAAACTAGAACTAACACTAGACCTAGAACTAGAAACATTTGGGTTTAGCCGTACATCTCTTAAGACGGCTGAACCCAAATGCTTCTAGTTCTAGGTCTAATGTTAGTTCTCCATAGAAAGAATGCTAGTGTAAAACTAGAACTAACACTAGATCTAGAATTAAAAACATTTAGCTTTAGCCGTACATCTCTCAAGACGGCTAAACCCAAATGTTTTTAGTTCTGGGTCTAATGTTAGTTCTAGTGATAGTGCAAGTGTAAAACTAGAACTAACACTATACCTAGAACTAGAATCATTCGGGTTTAGCCGTCTTTAGAGACGTGCGGCTATACGCAAATGATTCTAGTTCTAGGTATAGTGTCAGTTCTACATACCAAAATGCTGGAGTAAAACTAGAATTAACACTAAACCTAGAACTGGATTCATTCGGGTTTAGCCGTACATCTCTTAAGACGGCTAAACCCAAATGTTTCTAGTTCTAGGTCTAGTGTTAGTTCTAGTGACAATGCACATGTAAAATTAGAACTAACACTATACCTAAAACTAGAATCATTCGGGTTTAGCCGTCTTTAGAGACGTGCGGCTAAACCCAAATGATTCTAGTTCTAGGTATAGTGTCAGTTCTACATACCAAAATGCTAGAGTAAAACTAGAATTAACACTAAACCTAGAACTAGAATCATTCGGGTTTAGCCGTACATCTCTTAAGACGGCTAAACCCAAATGTTTCTAGTTCTAGGTCTAGTGTTAGTTCTAGTTTTAGTTCAATGCAAGTATACAACAACCTGGCGCTGAATGAATAACAACTAGTTATGGAACGGATAGTGATTTTGCGAAAAGCCGGATACCAGATAATTGGCATCCCCGTTGGCCGGATATCCGGTTATCCGGCATATCTATCCGGCCATTATAAAAATGAATTTAACCCTTTGTGTCCCAAGAAGTTAAAGATTTTGAAACTTTGTGACAGAATCAAAATACACTCAGTAAAGGTCTTTGGGATCAATTTTAGCAAAAGGGGATAATGCTACTTGAGAGTAGTTAGAAAATAAATAACACTTGCTTTAGCTAAATCACATTAAGATATTCAGATAAACAGTTCTTTTTTCATTACAACATCAATAAACTTTGCACGCAGTACATTTTGAGTAGCGTCTGAACTGAATAGCATTGGCAGCAACAATTTTCACACCTTCCTCCTTCTTTTTCAAAAGTAATCGAAACTTTCATCTTTTGGGTAACTGGGCTGGTGAACTTGCGCTACGACATTTTCGTGGACGCAATAAATTTGTGTATTTAATTATCAGACTTGTAGCTACAGAATGACGAAAATCTAATAGCGCCATCCTTTCCTCTTCACATTCAAAATATATGACAAAAGAATTGACGAAGCATATATCACTTCTTGGAAGTTGTCGAAGTTGATCGGCATGATCTACCGAATCCATGTTTTTAGCTTGGCAAACTGTGATAACTCATTAAGAAATTTATGCCAAGGAAACAGCAATTCTTGTTCTTTCAAGTTTAACGTTTGATAGGTAATATCTTTGACACAGTTACCCATCAGTGTTAGAAAATAATCTGTCGGATTATTGCAAGTTGCAAAAGTATCACCAATTATTTCTTCTAGATAATCATACCCTGGAATTTTAGTCTGTTTTTCCGTTTTCTCCATTTTCTATCAATTTCTGCCTTGTTCTTCTTCTTGGATCCTTTGCCACGTATTTCTACGACTTCAGTGTCACTTTCCTCACTTTGATTAGTTAGTTGTTCTACTTCTTCATCTTTTAGCATAGGCATCTCACTCTACTCTATTCTCAATCTTCTATGTCTGTCTGTTCAGAATTATGCAGCGGAAGATTTTCTAATTCAACACTAACTTTTCAAGCTCTTCATCAGTCAAAGCTTCATTCAAGCCCAAAACGTATCTGTATTCGCTTGGCTCATTAATCTCAATATTGTACCTGTTATTATCCTGATGGTACCTTTACGTACTAAACACAAAATTTACTGATACTTTAATTAATAAACATAGATATAGGATAGTTGCCGGATATCCGTTCCACCACTAATAACAACTAAAACCATAATTAATACTAACACTATCACTAGACCATGAGCACCAACTAAGCACTAGCCCAAGAATAAAAGGGTAGCTCATTTAAAACACAGCCAAGAAGTCGCCCAGCAACTACATAAAACATCCGAAAATCAGAACGAGAGTGAATAATAGAATATGGTAAATAAAAAGAGATGTAAGGACATACAGAGGTGCTGATTGCGACTCTATGTCTCTGAACAGTAAGAAGACATCTAATAGACAAGGTACTCCTAAGTCCTAAGCTATACATGGAGAGAATGAAAGACGAAAAAATAAGAGTGCAATACCAACAAGCACTAAAAGCAGACCTTAACACCGTGGCAGATATACAAGTTCAAGAACTATAATGTTATAGCATTAATACTGCTATAATATCAGCTGCAGAGTCATAAGTAGGTCACAAACCAAAACGAAGTGGAAATGAACGCTACGACAGAGATTGTACGCAAGCTGTTTAGCAACCTAACAAGGGTAGGAAAAAATACGTAGAAGGACCAACCAGAATGAAGAGAACAACATACGAAAACTCCAGAAGAGTAGCTAAAAGGATACTAAGACAGAAGAAAAGATGGTACACTAACGCCAAAATGGAAGAAGTGGAGACAGATTTTAAAAACAACCATGTCAAAGAGATAGCAATTTCTGTTAGTCCGAAAACAGAAACCTACTAACAGAGAAACAGGAGATCTTGAACCGATGGAAACAATATTTCCAAAAACTTCTTTCAAGGAATCCACCGTATGCTAAAATGCTCTAAAATATGGGGGAGAACAACTTATTACCAAGCTACATAAACTAATGGTGCAGATATGGAGAACAGAAGATATTCCCGGCGATTGGCGCACCATAATTAATACTAACACTACCACTAGACTAAGAGCACTAACTAAGCACTAGCCCAAAAAAAGAAAAGAAGCTTATTTAAAATACAGAGCCAAAAAGTCGCCTAGCAACTACATAAAACATTCGGAAATCAGAATCAGAGTGAATAATAGAATACGGTAAAAAAAAGAGATATAAAGACATAGAGAGGTGCTGATTATGACTGTGATCATTATCTTTTCGGCACACATTATAGAAGCCGGATCAAGAATCTAATGGACAAGGAACTTCTAAGTCCTAAGCGATACGTGGAGAGACTGAAAGATGAATGACACCGTGGCAGATACACAAGCTGAAGAGTAAACGTCTGAAAGTACGTAACAAGCACTTAAAACCGCTATAATATCAACTGCAAAGGCAATAGTAGGTTACAAGCTGTTTACTAACAAGGATAGAAAAGAATACATAGAAAGACCAACCAGAATGAAGAAAACATCATACGAGAAGTCCAGAAGAGCAGCTAATAGGATACTAAGACAGAAGAAAAGGTGGTACATTAACGTCAAAATGGAAGAAGTGGAGACGTATTTCAAAAACAACCATGTCAAATCTGAGATCTCAACAGTCCACGACAATGAAAAGCAATAAGGCACCCGGTATAGATGACATACCGGCAGAACTATTAAAATATGGTTGAGAACATCTTATTATCAAGTTACATACACTAATGGTGCAGATATGGAGAACAGAAGATATTCCATGCGAATGGCACACCAGCATCATATGCCCTATATATAAAAAGGGTGATCAACTCAAATGTGAGAAATATAGGGGAATAACGCTGCTTAACAGAGTATATAAAGTACTCACTACAATTACCAGAGACAAAACTACAAGAATACACCCAAAACATCATAGGAGAGAATAAGCGGGCTTTAGACCTGGTAGATCAACAATTGATCAACTCTTAATCCGTAAATAGAACCCCATTGGTTACATCGGTCTATCTTATACAGGCTGTTCAAAAATGAAACTACTGTATTACCATATTCAAGCATTTGACCAGCTTATCAGATGGATAATTTAATTCCCTACAAATCTTCACCACATGTCCCTATAGCTATCTGTTGGAGTTGTTGAGATATTGCGGAAGTAATCAAAATCATGCAAAAAATGGCAGATTTTCTTTATTTATTTTATTAGTAGGTCATGATATACACTGTGTTAATTAATTATCGTACCCGACGTTATTATTGCAAGTATGCAACCAATATCACAGTATTGGTATTGCAATACACATTCTCATACTTGCAATGATGTAGGGTACGATAATTAATTAACACACTGTATATGCGTTCGACAATCTTCTAGTGATGTATTTACAGAAATAATCAAATTTACACAACATTTTTATAAGAAGAGTTTCCAGAGTTGCTAGAATATGTAGATGTAAAAACAAGATAAAGAATAATTTTTCCACACGATAGATCATCAGTACATTATTGCAGGGACATTCAAATTTTTTTAAATGTTTTGTATGGGTGACATTAGTTTGGTCGAATACCGTGGCCAGCAAGATCACCTGATCTAACTAACTGCGACTTCTTCCTTTGGGAATACGTCAAAACCCAAGTGTAGGCTAATATTCTAACGACGAAAGAAGACATGAATAATAGAATAATTGAAAGCTTTAGAGATATCCTTTGTTGAAACACTAGGATAATGTCGAATTCATAAATCAGCTTCATCTATGCATAGAGCACAGAGGGTAGATGTTTCCACAAGTATAAAAAGCTTCTTAGCTGGGAATTATTTATCGTTTCCTTCTTTAATCTCCCTTTAAAACAGCCTATATAAGATAGACCGATATAACCAATGATGATGTGTTTGAGGATATCCAAGGAGAAACTATACTAATTTTTTATTTTCTAGCTCCACCGCTCTCTGAGCAATTCAGATTAAAAGGACACACTGTTAATAGTTAAAAATGTTTCTGATTAAAATACCTTGAAAACTAAAAACATTAGGTATCAACATGTCTTATCAAAGTCAACATATTTTTATACAACTCAACATGCCTAACACCTCTCAACATTATTATTAATGCATCTTAACCCAACCCAACACGCTTAACACCTCTCAACATTATTAATTAATGCATCTCAACACAACCTAACCCTATACAACCCAATACGCTTAATACTTCCCAACTTTATTATTGGGGCATCTTAACCAAACATGACTAACACCTGTCAATATTACTATTGATGCATCTTAACCCAACTCAACACCTCTTAACATTATTATTGCTGCATCTCAACCCAACCCAACCCAATCCAATCCAACATTCCTAACATCTTTCATCCTTATTATTGATCCATCTCAATATTGTACGTTATATCCTTCAACGTCGTTGATGACTTTCTTCAACATTGTCTATTGTACATCTTTACATTGTCTTTAATATCTTTTCAAATTGTTCTGATGTCATTTTATTTCTTTCCCATCATCTATTAACATCATCTCTGATATTATTCAACATTATTACTAATACATCTCAATATTGTCCCTAATAACTCTCAATATTATCGTCGTCTCTAGGATTGCTCTCAACGTTGTCTTTGATACCTTTCAACATCATTACTGGTACATTTTAATATTGCTCCTGATATTTTTCAGCATTGTGGCTGATTTTCCTCGTTATTGTGTTTAGAATTCTTGTACATTAATCCTGGTATCGCCTAACATATTGCAATATCATTTATAGCCTCATCAATATTGTTTAGGACATTTCTGAACATCCTTAATATCACTCATTACATTTTTTACTTGCCCTTGAAACATTTTTTGTAATATAAATTAGAAAATGGTGGTGGTCTAGATTGTTGTTTCATCTTATTGTTAGTTATAATATATGTTAACAGATGGCGTTAGAGACGTATAATATTTAGCGCCAGGTAACAACATGTCTTATAAAAGTCAACATATTTTTATACAACCCAACATGCTTAACACCTCTCAACATTACTATTGATGCATCTTAACCCAACCCAACACGCTTAACACCTCTCAACATTATTATTGTTGCATCTCAACTCAACCTAACCCAACCCAACATTACTATTGATGCATCTTAACCCAACTCAATACCTCTTAACATTATTATTGATGCATCCCAACCCAACCTAACCCAACATTCCTAACACCTTTCATCCTTATTATTGAAACATCTCAATATTGTTCGTTATATCCTTCAACGTCGTTGATGATTTTTCTCAACATTGTTTATTGTACCATCTTTACATGATCTTTAATATCTTTTCAAACTGTTCTGGTGTCATTCTATTTCTTTCCCGTCATCTATTAAAATCATCTCTGATATTATTCAACATTATTACTAATACATCTCAATATTGTCCCTAATAACTCTCAATATTATCGTCGTCTCTAAGACTTCTCTCAACGTTGTCCTCGATACCTTTCAACATCATTACCGGTACATTTTAACATTACTCCTGATATTTCGTTAACATCCTCGTTATTCTTGTACATTAACTCTGATATCGCCCAACATATTGCAATATCATTCATAACCTCATCAATATTGTTTACGACATTTATGAACATCCTTAATATCACTCATTACATTTTTTATTTGTTCTTCAAAACACTTTTTGTAATATAAATTAGAAAATGTAATGGTGGTGGTCTATATTGTTGTTTCATCTTAGTTATAATATATGTTAACAGATGCCGTTGATACGCCGTTATATGACGTAATAAAAATTATATCATTACATTTAAAATAATATATCTTGATTTCGATACGTCGTTATGGAACACCTGTATATATAAAAATATATTCTTATCTATCATAAAAAAAGTTTGATGATATTTGCCACATTGTCATTTAATTTGAATAATGAAAATGTTAATTAAGTGAGACAAAGTGATTTGTAAGAGATGTATTTGTAGTTGGGTGTATTCAAGATTCATTCAATTTAAAGTTTTGGTTTAAACCGTTAAAGCCTAAATCATCGTGCTTTCCACAGCGTCGTCGCTGCGTTATCTCCCTTTGTTGGCGACGACCGACGCTAAATGCAATTAATTAGCGACGATGCTTGTTGGTATTTGTGTTTTCGCCGTGTGTAGATTCCCGAATTACACAAACAACAACAAAAAATTTAATTACGCGGATTAATTTAGATGAAAATCTAATTATTTTCACATTCAAGCACTTTGTAAATCGTCATTCTTAACAATTAAGAAAGATAACTTAACATAGTTTGGCGATGTGGTTATTAGAAATTTTGCTAATAACCCTCGGGAGGTTCAATGTTAGTAATAGAGATAATAATCTTCGGAGAAGTTTCGATATTAAACGACTCAAACTATCGATTTCCTAATAATGCCGCGTAATTATACCAGGAAAAAATGATTTCTTTTAAATGTTTAACATGATAATAACATGCAGATTCGTTTTTAAACTTTTTCTCGCTTTCGTTTTTTTTTTATTTTGATGATATTCAGAAAGCGGGGAAAGATTGAGTGCCCGGAGCGGAAAATAATAACTCCATTTCGGGACGTTAACAACTCGGAAAGCCGCAAGAGCACGATTTTCATCCGCGGAATCTCTTAATGGCATTATCTTAATGAATAAAAGTACCAGACGTTCTCGCTGGATATAAGATTAGAGAGGCGTATGGCGATTTTAAACGTTTTCATTCGTGTTTCTTAGACGTTTGAGGTTATAACGAAATTTATTTCTACGTTAAACTATTTAAATTCAAGGTTTATGTAACGTATAAGTTATTATGTAGGTAAATCATTTTCTTGAATAAATGTTTTTAAGCTTGCTAAATAAAGTTAATTATAAGGGTGGGTTGTTCCTGAAGATTGCTATAGTAAAGTTGAAATCGGTCGAGTCCTTCCTCTTCAATATCTATAAATATAGNTCAATTTTACTAAACGGGTGGATATAAATTAAGAAAACATGTATTAAGTCTGTCCCGATAGTGATACAAAAATGAAGTGCATTATTTAATGGAGAGTTGATTGCGGGGGGGTTGGATTTTCTCAATTGTATCGCGGGGTGGCCCATAGCCCATTGCCTAACGATTTTACATCACATTGATTTATACTGTACCAAATTTCAGCGCTTTACTGTAAATAGTGTTTAAGATATTTGAAAATATGTGTTAAAATTTCCTAACTTTGATGACCTGTATCTTTGAAATTTGAAGACTTTTACTAATTTTTGTTACATGAATCGTCATCATTTTCACTCTAGTATATGTGGTTAAATTTGTTCCCAGAGTCACCGAAACACCCTGTATATGTGTTTTAAGAAAATTTTCTGTTATTCATGTTATTTTATGAAACCAACTTTGTGAAGATTTTATGACGGTGAGTGATAACTGATATTTTGTAATTCTTAACTGTATTTGACATTTTATATCACTAGTAAATTACTGCGTTTGATGTAGATTCGGCTGATGATGGTGTAACACCGAAACCGGTGCCGAAAAAATAAATTTTAATTAAAGCAAGTAAGAAATTTTAATATTATTACAACCAAATTGAATGAAAATTTCCCAAAGTGTTAATAAACATGTCTTCTTTCAAATGAACCAACCCATTTTCAAAAATAACTTTTAGTTTTTGAGAAAACAATATTTGAAGTTTTGATAAAATTTTCGATGTTGCAATTTTCATCGATNTGTAACGTATAAGTTATTATGTAGGTAAATCATTTTCTTGAATAAATGTTTTAAAGCTTGCTAAATAAAGTTAATTATAAGGGTGGGTTGTTCCTGAAGATTGCTATAGTAAAGTTGAAATCGGTCGAGTCCTTCCTCTTCAATATCTATAAATATAGTGTGTTTATTTGTGTGGAATAACAATCTAACGTTGCACAATTACTACTAGAACTAACACTAGACCTAGAACTAGAAAGTTTAGGGTTTAGCGTCTCCAGAATGTTTCTAGTTCTAGGTCTAGTGTTAGTTCTAGTTTTACACCAGCAATGTTGCTATGTAGAACTATTGATTAAAAGTGGCGATTGTGTGTAAGTCGTGTGGAAAAAGCATCTCTCGACAAGATGATTATATATCTTGTAGAGGGGAATGTAATGCCAATTTCCATATTGGTTGTGTCGACATTATCATTTACAGTATTATGAAGCTTTCCGTGGAAAGTTTCATAATACTTAAAGAAACTGGAGGAATAAAGGTCTGGTGTTGTGAGATTTGTAACAACAACATAACCACAGAAAACCAGAACCCGGTATCCACAAAAATTATTGATGAAATGATAGCAGCAAGACTGGAGACAGCAATTCAAACAATTGTATTAGAGGTAACAAAAACTTTCAAGGTGCATATTGATGAAATCTTCGACTTTAGAGAACTCTACTGTTGATTCTTATTCAGAATTAACAGATGGCACCAAAATCACTATGCGAATGTAAATTACGGGTTTATTTACGCTGACTCAAAACGCTCAAAACAAACCGACCCAGTTCAAGACTTAAAAACATAAACAATGAATCTGAGAAAAGAACAAATGATGACTTTACGGTTGTACAGGGTGGTTCAAATTCGATGTCCGAATAGGCTAACTCGAAAACTATAAGAGTTAGAAGAAAAGTAGCTGACATGTCATGATCTCGTTTTTCGAGAAACTGCTAATGCCGAAAACCTCATAGCGCTATCGTCTTTTGTTTTTCCGCTAGAGGCCAAAATTGAAAATATCGTAAAACCCGCAAATGTAATTATCTTGGTTATTATTATAGGTGGAGTATTATAACTAAGACATTATATGGACACTTTTTTACAGAGAATTTGATGACGTAGTCAAAAAAATTTTGTCGGTTTTAGATTTTGAGATATTATCACAATTTTCGTTTTTTTAAATGGAAACAACCACTGATTATTCGCTTAATAAATTCGTTATTTTTTTCTGATTACAAAAATATAGGGTTTGACAGGTCTATTTCTTATTGTTTTAGAATAAAACTAAAAATAAACTTTTCTTTTAGTGTCGTCGAAGAAATTAAATTTACAGTTTCCTGTAAATTACGGTTCTATAACTAAAAATTAAAAAAACATATTTCTGATATTTGAAACAAATATATTTGTTGAACTGTTTAATTTATATATGTTTTACACAAAAGTTGGAATAGATTGCATTATTTCACATTTTTTATTACGATTTAATATTATTTTTAAATGACTTAATAAATTATCGATAGATGGCGCTCATATGTTTTTTTTTAATTCAAATAAACATAGCAACATTTGTTTGTATTCAAAAATTTTCTGAAGTGTCACTTTAAAAATCCTGTTTTTAAGATCAATTACGAAAATTTTGAAAAGTTTGACATGTTAGAATGTTACATATTAAAAAATTATTTGTTTTTAAATACCAGAAGTTATCTTCGTATTTAATTGTTAACTTTTTAGATTTTACCTACCGCCCCGTAACTTACAGGAAACTGTAAATTTAATTTCCTCGACGACACTAGATGGAAATTTTATAAAAAAAGTTTATTTTTAGCTTTATTCTAAAACAATAAGAAATAGACCTGTCGAACCCTATATTTTTGTAATCAGAAAAAAATAACGAATTTAATAAGCGAATAATCAGTGGTTGTTTCCATTTAAAAAAACGAAAATTCTCATGATATCTCAAAATCTAAAACCGAAAATTTTTTTTTGACTCCGTCATGAAATTCTCTGTAAAAAAGTGTCCATATAATGTCGTAGTTATAATACTCCACCTATAATAATAACCAAGATAATTGCACTTATTGGTTTTACGATATTTTCAATTTTGGCCTCTAGGGGAAAAACAAAAGACGGTAGCGCTATGAGGTTTTCGGCATTAGCAGTTTCTCGAAAAACGAGATCATGACATGTAAGCTACTTTTTTTCTAACTCTTATAGTTTCCGAGTGAGCCTATTCGGACATCGAATTGAAACCACCATGTACAATACAGAAATAAACGCAGGTCTAGGTTACTCTCGTTACCACACATGGAACTGCTACAGATGGTGATTTGAAAGGAGCAATACGTTATGCTCATCTCCATGCTTACGGGTTAGACCCTAATACAAACCCAGTAGATATTGAGAAATATCTAAATAATAAGGGTTTCAAGTCGGTTAAATGTCTGCACTTGGAATCAAAATACCCGGAAAACTATTTTTCTTTTAAGCTGTCTGTTTCGTTTTCTGAACTGGATGAAGTAAAAAATCATGAAATTTGGCCTGCTGGATAACATAACTGACAAGATAAATAAAAATCCAACTAAACAGAATAAGAATAATAATAAGACTTTCAATAAAAATACTAAATATTAATATACAGGAGTTGTAATAAGAGTGTCCTCTTTCCAATGAACCAACACGTTTTGAAAAATAACGTTTAGTTATTGAAAAAACAATATTTGAAGTTTTGATAAAATTTTCGATGTTGCAATTTTCATCAATAATTTTCAAAAGTTGCTATAAAATTCATTTCTTGAAGGATTCTCGTGGAAATATTACCAATGATTAATTAAAGTATCCTCTTTTTAATGCAACAAGCCGTTTTGAAAAATCGCTTTTAGATTTCGAGAAATAAATTATTGAAATGATCGACCATTTTTTTCGAATTTTGCAAGAAGAAGAAAACAAATTTTATTCTGTACCCACTACATAAAAAAAATAAGAATAACAATAAAAATATCTATATGTACAACTCTTACTCATATACAACAAAAATAAAAAAGTTAAGGGGTGAGAATAGGGCTACCGACCAAGGTCTTTCTGCCCGTGATTTTTGTAGTCGGCGGCTTGCTTCAGTCTTCTCTGACGGCCAGGAGTTTTTGGAAGAGAAGAGGTGGGTTGTTGCGAGGGTGGAGTAATCGAGGCGATATAAGCGTGTGTTGCAAGGCGTTGGTAGGAAAATTTAGGATGGATTTATNAAGTTTTGATAAGATTTTCGATGTTGCAATTATCATCGATAATTTTTAAAATTCGCTATAAAATTCATTTCTTGAAGGATCCGTGTGGAAATATCACCAATTATTAATTAAGATATCCTCTTTTTAATGCAACAAGTCGTTTTGAAAAATCGCTGAAAAATTTTTGAAATGATCGACAATTTTTTCGAATTTTGCAATTATCGCCGATTATGTTTTTAAGCTTGCCAAATAAAGTTAATTATAAGGGTGGGTCCTTCCTTTTCTATTTCAATGTCTATAAATACAGTGTGTTAATTAATTATCGTACCCGACGTCATCATTGCAAATATGCAACCAAATACGCAAATCGCGTATTGCAATACCTTTACTGTGATGTTGGTTGCATACTTAAATAATAATTGCATAATTAATTGACACAGTGTAAGTAAATCACGTTATTTTAATTTTTTGTTGAAAGTAATTCCATGACCTTTGGTTACAAATACACACGGAATATATCGATCTGCTTGACCCCTACGCGAACAATAATTTTAAACTTTTCCGAGTTGGCGCTCTTATCATCCTCCAATAAATCACACTGGGTGTCTTTCGAAGCCACCATTCTGCCACCTCGTTTTACGACCCCCCAAACTCACCCCCTCTCTAACGATGCCAACTGCAACGTTCCATTTTCAACAAACGCACATATAACAAGACGTCTTTTTCTAGTAGTCGACGACAATTTCCGCCACCGTTTGTAAACTTCAATAATCCAAACAAATCTTCCATTTTATCTTTTATTTATTTATTTATTTCTTTTTTTTCCATCGATTAAGATTGATTTAAATCGAAAGTTGAAAATTAAATTTTTCTGATATTTTCAGATAAAAATCTTCATTTGTGTGACACAAAAAGTCCCCTTTTTTGTGTGAAATTGATCTTGATTACTTTAAAAGCAAATTAACCGGGGGATATCACCTGGTAAACAAATTTTTGCGTTACAAAAGCAAACATTCATTCTCCTAGTTTCATAGAACTTATTCGTTATTCACTAGGGACCACTTTCCGTTTTCATAAACCGTTTTAATTTGTGACAGAATAAATTTTACGCTTCGTTTCGGCGCGCAACTAAACGTTCATTGCATTAATTAAACCTTTATTTTGTTCACTTTTTAATGTTTGCTTTTTGGTTAAATTTAACTTTCCAGTACATTTTCTAATATTGTCTATGATATGTCTAAACATCGTCTTAACATCAACCCAGACATCATTCAATATTATGGCATTGTCTCTCATTACCTCCTTTATAATCTAATCAACATTGCCTCTAACATTTCTGTATACTGTTGTGGTCTAACGCAATACTTTTTCATCATCATTAATACATCTAAATGTGATTCTGACAAATGGAACGATTTATCGGTACAGACGATATCTTCCAATCGACCCAGTCTAAACTATTTTACAATGATCCAACTAGGTATACAGAGTAGTAAATAATTAAAACCAAAAAGAGAAAAGGAAAAAAAAAACCAAAATAAACAACAAAAAGGAGAGAAGAAAAGTGTAAGAAATGCACTGAGTAACAAAGCAGAAGAGAAAAAGGTGAATAAGGAACATAGGAAAAAAAGTAGAAAAGAAGAAGCTCAGCAGAAAAGGAAGTAGATTATTATAAGATCGCAATTTGACGGGAGAAGAAGAAATGTGTAAGACAAGTTTTGAAAGATAACAGGGTTGGAGCGTTTCTGATATCCATGGGGAGCCCATTCCAGAAGGATATGGCGTACAGCGTAAATGACCTGTGGTATATATTCGTATGATGTATTGGGAATAGTTGCGTTGAACGTAAAGTGGAAGAAAACACTTAAATTTACAGAGGGAGTGAAAACAACAATAAACCCTCTTACAAATCGTCTAAACCTGGGGGCACCAAGACACTACAGAGTCCATCATAACTACAAGGTTCTTAATTACATCTGAAAATTTACCCTGCCCCGTAGAGGATTTGTACCAAATATTATGGCTTGGGTCTTATCAGTATTGAGCTTCAAACCGTATAGTTTAGACCACTCAAGCACTCTCGCAAGATCGTTATTAATTCGCTCCATAGTTTGAGGAAAGTCATCAACTGTTGTATCGGTATAAATCTGCAGGTCATCCGCGTAAAGATGAAAATTTGAAAAAATAACCTTGGTGACACTATCAATGAAGAACGGACGGAGAACACTGCCCTGGGGCACACCACAAGAAAGCTCAAAGTGACGACCTTAATCGATAGAGTCGAAGGCTTTGCTGAAATCAAGTAGAACCAAAATAGTGAGACGACGATTATCACAGGCAAGTCTTATTTGATCATAAAATCATAAACCTAAAAGTATTGAAATAGGACGATAGTCGCTAGCCAAAACTGGAGTTTTCAATTTGGGAATGGAAACAACTTGAGCATGTTTCCATATAGATGGAAACGAGGATGATTCAAAAGAAAAGTTAAAAATATGATTCAGTGGAGGCAGAACAGCATCTAGTATTGGCAAAATTTGTTTTAGACAGATAAAGTCAGCACCAGAGCACGTAGAGCGGGTTTGAGTGAGAGCCTCGCGAACAACTTCCGAGTCAACCATAGTCAAGTTCAACCTCAATAGGACTTTTTCATCATCAGTTTCGATTATTAATTAAAATATCCTCTTTTTAATACAAAAAGTCGTTTTGAAAAATCACTTTTAGTTCTTGAGAAATAAATATTTGAAATAATCGACAATTTTGCAATTTTCGCCGATTAAGTTTTAAAAATTCGTATAAAATCTAGTTCTTGGAGTATGAGTATGAAAATTTCTCAAAGTGTTAATAAAAGTGTCTTCTTTCCAATGAACTAACCCATTTTGAAAAATAACTTTTAGTTTTTGAGAAAACAATATTTGAAGTTTTGATAAAATTTTCGATGTTGCAATTTTCATCGATAATTTTCAAAATTCGCTATAAAATTAATTTCTTGAAGGATCCTTGTGGAAATATCACCAATTATTAATTAAAGTATCCTCTTTTTAATGCAAAAAGCCGTTTTGAAAAATCACTTTTAGTTCTTGAGAAATAAATTTTTGAAATGATCGACAATTTTTTCGAATTTTGCAATTTTCGCCGATTAAGTTTTAAAAATTCGTATAAAATCCATTTCTTGGAATATGAGTATGAAAATTTCCCAAAGTGTTAATAAAAGTGTCCTCTTTCCAATGAACCAACCCGTTTTGAAAAATAACTTTTAGTTTTTGAGAAAACAATATTTGAAGTTTTGATAAAATTTTCGATGTTGCAATTTTCATCGATAATTTTCAAAATTCGCTATAAAATTAATTTCTTGAAGGATCCTTGTGGAAATATCACCAATTATTAATTAAAGTATCCTCTTTTTAATGCAAAAAGCCGTTTTGAAAAATCACTTTTAGTTCTTGAGAAATAAATTTTTGAAATGATCGACAATTTTTTCGAATTTTGCAATTTTCGCCGATTAAGTTTTAAAAATTCGTATAAAATACATTTCTTGGAATGTTAGTATGAAAATTTCCCAAAGTGTTAATAAAAGTGTCTTCTTTCCAATGAACCAACCCATTTAGAAAAATAACTTTTAGTTTTTGAGAAAACAATATTTGAAGTTTTGATAAAATTTTCGATGTTGCAATTTTCATTAAAATAATAATAAAATTCATTTTTTGAAGGATCCTTGTGGAAATAACACCAATTATTAATTACAGTATCGTCTTTTTAAGGCAAAAAGCCGTTTTGAAAAATCACTTTTAGTTCTTGAGAAATAAATTTTTGAAATAATCGACAATTTTTCGAATTTTGCAATTTCCGCCGATAAAGTTTTAATAATTCGTATAAAATCGATTTTTTGGAATATGAGTATGAAAATTTCCCAAAATATTAATAAAAGTGTCTTCTTTCCAATGAACCAACCCATTTTGAAAAATACCTTTTAGTTTTTGAGAAAACAATATTTGAAGTTTTGATAAAATTTTCGATGTTGCAATTTTCATCGATAATTTTCAAAATTCGCTATAAAATTAATTTCTTGAAGGATCCTTGTGGAAATATCACCAATTATTAATTAAAGTATCCTCTTTTTAATGCAAAAAGCCGTTTTGAAAAATCACTTTTAGTTCTTGAGAAATAAATTTTTGAAATGATCGACAATTTTTTCGAATTTTGCAATTTTCGCCGATTAAGTTTTAAAAATTCGTATAAAATCCATTTCTTGGAATATGAGTATGAAAATTTCCCAAAGTGTTAATAAAAGTGTCCTCTTTCCAATGAACCAACCCGTTTTGAAAAATAACTTTTAGTTTTTGAGAAAACAATATTTGAAGTTTTGATAAAATTTTCGATGTTGCAATTTTCATCGATAATTTTCAAAATTCGCTATAAAATTAATTTCTTGAAGGATCCTTGTGGAAATATCACCAATTATTAATTAAAGTATCCTCTTTTTAATGCAAAAAGCCGTTTTGAAAAATCACTTTTAGTTCTTGAGAAATAAATTTTTGAAATGATCGACAATTTTTTCGAATTTTGCAATTTTCGCCGATTAAGTTTTAAAAATTCGTATAAAATCCATTTCTTGGAATATGAGTATGAAAATTTCCCAAAGTGTTAATAAAAGTGTCCTCTTTCCAATGAACCAACCCGTTTTGAAAAATAACTTTTAGTTTTTGAGAAAACAATATTTGAAGTTTTGATAAAATGCAATTTTCATCGATAATTTTCAAAATTTGCTATAAAATTAATTTCTTGAAGGATCCTTGTAAAAATATCACCAATTATTAATTAAAGTATCCTCTTTTTAATGCAAAAAGCAGTTTTGAAAAATCACTTTTAGTTCTTGAGAAACAAATTTTTGAAATAACCGAAAATTTTTTCGAATTTTGAACATTATCTTCAGACGCACGACTAATCCCGAAACTTTCTAGTTTTAGGTCTAGTGTTAGTTCTAGTTTTAACTGTTATTCAGCGCTAAATTATACATTTGTACTGAACTAAATCTAAAACGAGAATCATTCGGGTTTAGCTTCTTTTGAGACACAAAATATTTTTGTCCCTGCTTGTATTGAAAGGTTAATACATATTAATTAAGATTTTATTAAAAAAGAAAAATATTACGAAGTGTTATGACGTGTTATGAATAAAGTAATGATTTTAAGATCATAATTAAAGCGTCAATTAAACCGTTGATGAATAATTGAATGAGTTTATGCGTTAAAAGGTCAAGCTGTTAAATATAAAGATTTTTTTTAATATCATTCTGTTATTGAAAAATTATTCAAATCAATTTTTAAATAGATGGATGGAATGTTGCCAAAAATTGTTCAAGTTTAAGTTTTGTCTGTGTTGACCTAGAACTAGTTTTACACGGAAAGAAAAGATATTGACTTCCACTTCGTCGACGGAAAAGAACTGAAATTGTGGAACGTGTTTACGAACTTGACGATGTTTAGAGCTTGTTTATTTTTATGATGTTCTTTTCAACTGAATACAAAAGAAAAGCAATAATTCTTGATGCAAAATCAAAAAAATGATTTATAGGTTGTAATTTGTAACTTGTTAATTATGGATTTTAACAACCAACGTGCCGTTTTTATAGGATCCGTTTATAACCCTACCCGTTGTTAAATTATGCTTCAGTTCGTTCTTTTCATTATGTTACACCTCGAGATAGTGAGTAAGTTATGTGTTTTCGAGTTTAAAGTAAAGACTTTGCCTTTGCTGTAGCTTCAGGGTTCGGTTTACTCTGAAGAGATGCTTCCTCCTCCAACGACATAATTCCTCGTCACACCGAGCGAAAGCTTTCTCGGAAACTTTGTAAGACTATTAATTTTCGTTCAACTGCCGTTGTAAAGTTGATTAGTTCAAAGTAGATTACTTATAAAACGTTTGAATTGCGACTTAAAATTTAAATTTTAAACTTTGATTCCAATTTACGTTTTAATTTTAACGTAAAATGTGATTTTAATGTTAATCTAAATGAAATGGCTCGAATGTGTCGCTAAATCGGACGGAACTCGAACTTCCGGTTTCCTCTCTTTCTCGGTTCAATATAAATTTGAACGCGGTCGTGATGTTTTCCCGATAATTTCCACCGTTCAACTGTCACACTTGCTGCCAAACCGTTATCTATTTTCAATTTCAATCTCTATGTCCCACTCTATATCTTAATGTTAATGTTATGTTTATCATCCAACTTGTTATTCCTCATTTTGTAAGGGTTTTAAAACAGACTTCCTTACAAACAATGACGAGCTTTCTTCGTGCTAACAATCCTTTGCTAAAAGATGGGAAAGCACAAAAGCTCACCCTCTTTACAATAGCCATTTAAATAAAAGTCGGACCAGTTTCCGGTTTCTCTATTTACGGAATTTTTAATTAAACCAACCTAGAATCAATAACAACTTTTTTCTTCACAATTTTTTTGATTTAAACAATTTTAATTCATTCAAAGATAAATATTATACATCTCTATTGCCATCTGTTACCATATATTATAACTAACATGAAATAACAATATAGACCACCACCATTACATCTTCTAATTTATATTTACTGAAGAAATTATCGATTAAGCAGTAACCGACAGAAAAAATTAGGAATGATGTTCAAAAATGCCGTAAAATATTATTTTCTCAAAAACTAAAAGTTATTTTTCAAAACGGGGTGGTTCATTGGAAAGAGGACACTTTTATTAACATTTTGGGAAATTTTTAAATTTATATTCCAAGAAATCGATTTTATAGGAATTTTTAAAACTGCAAAATTGCAAAATTCCAAAAAATTGTCGATTATTTCAAAAATTTATTTCTCAAGAACTAAAAGTGATGTTTCAAAACGGCTTTTTGCATTGAATAGAGGATACTTTAATTAATAATTGGTGATATTTCCACAAGGAACCTTCAAGAAATCAATTTTATAGCAAATTTTGAAAATTATCGATGAAAATTGCAACATCGAAAATTTTAACAAAACTTCAAATATTGTTTTCTCAAAAACGAAAAGTTATTTTTCAAAACGAGTTGGTTCATTGGAAAGAGGACATTTTTATTAACATTTTTGGAAATTTTCATACTCATATTCCAAGAACTGGATTTTATACGAATTTTTAAAACTTAATCGGCGAAAATTGCAAAATTCGAAAAAATTGTCGATTATTTCAAAAATTTATTTCTCAAGAACTAAAAGTGATTTTTCAAAACGGCTTTTTGCATTAAAAAGAGGATATTTTAATTAATAATTGGTGATATTTTCACAAGGATCCTTCAAGCAATGAATTTTATAGCGAATTTTGAACGTTATCGATAAAAATTGCAACATCGAAAATTTTATCAAAACTTCAAATATTGTTTTCTCAAAAACGAAAAGTTATTTTTCAAAACGGGCTAGTTCATTGTAAAGAGGACACTTTTATTAACATTTTGGGAAATTTTTGCACTCTTATTCCAAGAAATCGATTTTATACGAATTTGTAAAACTTAATCGGCAAAAATTGCAAAATTCGAAAAAATTGTCCATTATTTCAAAAATTTATTTCTCAAGAATTAAAAGTGTTTTTTCAAAACGGGTTGTTGCATTAAAAAAAGGATACTTTAATTAATAATTGGTGATATTTCCACAATGAACCTTCAAGAAATGAATTTTATAGCGAATTTTGAAATTTATCAATGAAAATTGCAACATCGATAATTTTATCAAAACATTAAATATTGTTTTGTAAAAAACTAAAAGTTATTTTTTAAAATGGGTTGGCTCATTGGAAAGAGGACTACTAATTCCTGTGAATGGTGGAGTACTAAGTAATAGGTTTTTAATATCCGGCCAAAAAGGCTGGATATTAAGAAGAAAAGAATGGATTAAGTTTAGAATTAGCATGGTAATCAATATTGGGTATCAAAAAAGCAGCACCACTTGCAAATTTATAAAGAGGAAGAAGAAGTTAGAAGCATTAGTACAAATAACCAAACTACCTCTGCTATCAAAAGCAGGGTCTCATCAAACAATTCTTTATTTTCCCAAACATCATTCCCATATGGAGAAATAATCACTTGATGCCAGCCAAAGTACTCAAAAAATATCGTACCTGGAAAAAACGAATATCTCAAAATAGCTAGATCTTTCCAGACATAGGTTTTCCAGAAACTACTTTGATCATGGTCGCTATTGACATCGCATGTGCTTGTGCGTTGATTGTCAAAAGATGAAAAAACCATTTAATGACCAATATTATAAACTTTATGAGTCATTGAAAGACCCTATGAAATTCTTGAGCTACAACTAATACCTAATATCCTCCAATGCAGTGAAACTAAGTTGATATTTGTTTTAGCAGGTCAAAAAAATTCATTGACAAGTCGAGCTTTCGGATATCCAATATTTACGTTGAGCAAATGTAATGTTGTCTATAAAATCAAATGTCGTGACTGCGGTTGCAGCTACATTGGCATGAAGGGACTCAAGAATTAAACAACAATTGAGTGCTCATTCCAATGATACCTCTCACGTTAGTGTTTTTGGCGACGTCATCATTTTATGTTCTGAAACCAGTTGGTTCAGGAGACGGTTCCTGGAGATCTGTTAAGACAAAAAATAACATCACCAACTTTGTGAACGACCTCTGGAACTTAGTCCTGGTTACACTGAAATACTTAAACTTTCCATGGATATTAATGAAGAACATAATAATTAGGTTGGGTTGGGTTAGGTTTTTAGTTTGATCGATGTTTTTCAAATTCTGTTTGTTTGTGAAAAGAAAGAGAGGAAATGATAAATTCTTTCTTGTTTTCAGAATTCCTTTTCTGGTTACTTTTAATTCTATTAGTTGTTTTATAGTACCGGAAAGATTGTCTGTAACGCATGGTGATGAAAATTCTGCACACGGTAATGCATTTAGAGTTGTATAACAAAAGAGATGCATGGTTGAGGTTGGTACACTAGCTGCTCTGGGAGTCCTGATCCAAAGTTAGTAAAGTATTGCCTCAACGGTTCATAATTTCTGTATTAGCCATAAAATTTTGGACTTCGTAGAATTTCTTAAACGCTGGAAATAGCAATAGAAGAAAATATTAATCTTGTTTTACTTTTTCCGTCCTCTTTTCAATCAAAGCAAGACAATTAATATTGAAATCACCCGCGCAGACAAGGTAGTCATAATCAAGGCGTGTATTGATGATGCAAGTCTCGAACTCATCTAAAAATATTCCAAAATTCTCCCTTAGTGGTCTATAAAGTACTCCAACTGCAAATTTGACATGTTGCAACTGCGTAGCAAGTCATAGGTATCGATATGGTCATTGGAAAGTGATACATTTATTTGATTACCTTTCCGTATGAAGTAAGCAACACCACCTCTCCTGGATAATCTGTCCTGGCGCCATAATTTTATATCAAGGATGCAGATAAAGAGTGTTGAGTAAGGTTAGTTTTGCTTTTAAACATCAATCATCGTGTAATGGAGGCGCACGCAGCATGTTAGAAGATAATGTGGAGATAATGGATCATTTCATATGCCTGGGAGTAGAACTGAATTCAGCTGGTATGGAAGAGAGAGAAATTCAGCAGAATAAAGCCTATCTCGTAATGCAAAGAGAAAAGGACATGTTTAATGAAAGATAATCAGAGCAGTTAAGGATAATAATATCTGGAGATTCAAATTTAATCACAAAAAGATTATGTCAGATATAATCAGCGCACGGAACTTTTGTAACAAAACGATACGATTTTCCCCCTCCACTCGTTCTCAGCGGCCTCCGCTGAGAAAATCTTGATTAAAAGAACAGCATACTGTTCAGTGGGAAATTAAAATTTCAAGTTAGAAAAAAATTGTGTTAACAAAAACTGTTCCTAAAGCAATTCTAAACAAACTTTGTCCAAATTTTTTTTTGCTTTAATCAATTATTAAGGAGGTAACCTTAAAATAATAGTTTTTCCATTTTTATACATAATCACACTTAGATGCTTAATTAATAGAGATGTAAAAATTTTTTATTAAGATAATTGATTTAAAATCGAAATTGAAACAAGTTTTATTTAAAACATTTTTTGATAAAAACAATAATTATTGAGATAACTAATTTTGATATAATAGCATACTATTCAGAGGGAAATTAAAATTTCAAGTTAGCAAAAAATTTTATTAACAAACAGTATTCCTGAAGTAATTCTAAACAAATTTTGTTAACAACATTTTTTGATTAAATCAACAATAAAGATATAACCTCAAAAATATTAATTTTTGTAGCATACTGTACAGTGAGAAATTAAAATTTCAAGTTAGAAAAAGATTGTGTTAACAAAAATTGTTCCTGAAACAATTCTAAACAACCTTTGTCAACATATTTTTTTCATTTCATTAATAATTAAGGAGATAACCTCAAAATAATAATTTTTCCGTTTTTATACATAATTATACTTAGATGCTTAATTAATAGAGATGTAAAAAATTTTTATTAAGATAATTGATTCAAAATCGAAATTGAAACAAATTTTATTTAAAACATTTTTTGATAAAAACTATAATTATTGAGATAATTAATTTTGATAGCATACTATTCAGAGGGAAATTAAAATTTCAAGTTAGAAAAAAATTGTGTTAACAAAAATTGTTCCTGAAACAATTCTAAACAAGCTTTGTCAACATTTTTTTTTCATTTCATTAATAATTAAGGAGATAACCTCAAAATAATAATTTTTACGTTTTTATACATAATTATACTTAGATGCTTAATTAATAGAGATGTAAAAAAATTTTATTAAGATAATTGATTCAAAATCGAAATTGAAACAAATTTTATTTAAAACATTTTTTGATAAAAACTATAATTATTGAGATAATTAATTTTGATAGCATACTATTCAGAGGGAAATTAAAATTTCAAGTTAGCAAAAAAATTTATTAACAAACACTGTTCCTGAAGTAATTTTAAACAAATTTTGTTAATAAAAATTTTTGATTTGATCAATAATTAAGGACATAGCATCAAAAAAATTTTTATATATTTTTTTTATTGAGAAAGTCGTTTTAGAATTTAGTTTATAACAACTTTTGTATGAAATTTTCTGCTGAGAACGTGTGGAGAGGGGAAATCGTATCGTTTTGTTACAAAAGTTCCGTGCCCTAGCATAATAGATGGATTTGTTAAGTCTCATCACCCACAAATAATATTTTTGTGTAGTTTATAAAATTAAAGTAATTGTATAAGAATATAAGGATTGAATCCCATCCCAATCAAGGATTTTGTCGCTCTAACATTAAAGCCCCATGTAATCCCCACAATCAATAAACCCTGACATTAAACCCGAAAGTCAGGAAATCCGGTGCATTGATTAACAATATCACCCGTTAAATGGGACTCGACACGTAATTTTCTACTATATTTCACCCGTGTAGCGGTTAAAACTAATTCCGCAACGATGTCAATAGGAAAAAATAAAAGCAAAAACTTGAAAACTTGTAATTAAAATTTTAAATAATACGTTAAAGTTGTTCTTAACCACCGAAAGAAAGTGGATTCATTTAAAACGTGCTTCCATGAAGTACGAGTAATTAAAACTGAAGAGTTACGGAATATTAGGGTTTACATTAGTGGAAGAAAATGAGACGGTTTTTATTTGGAGTGGGTACTCCCGAAACTCCAACCGAAGAGAAATAATCAAAACTTAGTCGCGGTTGAGGTTTTAATGGAGTTTCCTGCACGAAAATTACCATATTTATTAAAAAGGACCGGAAAACCATACTAGGATTCTTTCCCTCTCACTACCCCACCTTATAAAATACAAATTCAAATTCCTTCAATAGTTAATTAATTAATAACCCGATTAAACTTGAGCTGTAAAGTATCTATAGATTAACGATTCTATAAAACAATCAATTTTCCGCGTTGAATTATTTATTGTTACGCCTCGCCGGTTCCAGTAAATATTTACCACAAAACGGGCGCTAATATATGCGTGATAGTTTTAGTAGGACCGTGCTTTCGATGTACACAAATTCGCGGGGGGACCACCCGGAATTGTAAACCGTCAAGTCGCGGGACATAAAACTAAATCATTCGAGTAATGCGCCGCGCCGGTTGGAATTTATCCCTGTCGATCCGCAAACGTTTTGTGGCCACTAACTCGACAGTCAATAAAATTGGTGGACATAAATCAGTTTATGACGAGAAAAATAATTCCAACATTGCATTTATAACCACGTTGATATTTCAATTATTTTTATTTGAATTATTAAGAACATTCCCATTTCGAAGATTGTGTCTTGATGGCTTTCTTGTTTTTCTGCCCGGGATAGAATTTGCTTTTGAGTCTTGTTTTTTGAATCTAGTTTAGTGATCATTTTCGTGAAATTTCCAAAATCTGCTCTTAGGAGCAGATCTTTCCGCCACTTCTACCTGATATCTGACTCCTGTAGATGCGTCAGAGAGGATCAGTGGTGCGTATTCCACAATCGGCCTACAGATAGTCTTGTAAATGGTATCTTGGTATGTTAAAGATCTGAAGTGCTTCGCCCGAATTGTTGCTTTCATGTTCACCTTGATGGTGTGGTCGAAAAATTTTGATCTTCTATTCATCGAGATTCCCAGGTGTTTGCAGATTGTTGCAGGAGATTTGACCATGGATTGGACAATCACCTACATTAACATAAGCATAATAAATAATAAACTTTACCGGCATGCTACGGTATCCCCATCTATTATTGCTGACACTCCTCTTCAAGTTATTTTGCTAACACTAATTAACTTGCTTAAAAAATTAATTTAATTTGAGGCTATTTCCTTTCTTGTTTTTAACTCCTTCAGGAATTTCGATGAATACCAAGTTGCCCGATTGTCCAAAAATACTCTTATTGCTGGAAATCCTTTTGCCACTAACCTAGCTTTTCCAGAGCCATCTTGTTTGGTCCTGAATACCATGGTATCCATGTATCTGTAGTGCTTCTATTTCCTTATTAATTGCTTCTTTCCATTCCTCTCCTGAATTGACAGCTTCGTTGTACGTCAATTTACGATTTTTAATTTTCTTTTATTTATATGTACGTTACCTAACCTTTTACTTGAATCTAGCACTATGTAGTGCTAACTGGCGTTACCTAACACTGTCAATAGAACTAACACTTAGACTTATTTTCAAAATTCGCTATAAAATTAATTTCTTGAAGGATTCTTGTGGAAATATCACCAATTATTAATTATAGTATCCTCTTTTTAATGCAAAAAGCCGTTTTGAAAAATCACTTTTAGTTCTTGAGAAATAAATTATTGAAATAATCGACAATTTTTTCGAATTTTTCAATTATCGCAGATTAAGTTTTAAAAATTCGTACAAAATCCAGTTCTTGGACTATGAGTATGAAAATTTTCCAAAGTGTTAATAAAAGTGTTTTCTTTCCAATGAACCAACCCATTTTGAAAAATAACTTTTAGTTTTTGAGAAAACAATATTTGAAGTTTTGATCAAATTCTCGATGTTCCAATTTTAATTGATAATTTTCAAAATTCGCTATAATAAATAAAGTTAATCAACCTAGCTTTTCTTGTTCCATCTTGTTTGGTCTTGACTACCCATCGAGTGTCTATAGTTTTTTCTCCCTTGGGTAGATCTGCTGGTATCCATGTATGTATCTGTAGTGCTTCTATTTCCTTATTAATTGCTTGCATTCTTCTCTCCTGAATTGATAACTTCAAGTTAGACTCCCATTTTTAAATTTTTCATCGTTGTTCTGGATTGTTCTAGTTATTGTTCTAGAAAATCAAAGGTATGGGATACATCATTACGAAGTTACAACTAAAAATAGGTTTGGCTGCGAAAATGCTATAGTTTTTCTATTTTCAATTCCATATCACAAATATATACATATGTAATTATTTATTTATTTATCAAATACTTTAAAAGGTTATTTACAGTTCGCAAGGGATTAACCCTTTGTGTCTGTACTTAAAGTACCGGTAATTTTAAACACTCATTTTAAACTGTAGTTATCTATTCGGCGCATTTAGAGCTGTCGGTACTTTCTACTATACAAGTGTATACAAGAAATAATCTGTATAAAAAACGTCGCAATCCGCACTGTAGGATTTTTAGGTACACTTTAAACTTATTCATCCAGATGTGAGGTTAGAAGTTTAGTGAAAAGTGGTGCTGTTGAATTTTGTTGTTCAAAAAGGTATTTCTTTGATAAATGGTTATTAGGTGTGATTATTACAGATCATTTTAAAAAGAAAACATTGAGCTTAAATTTAAAATAAGTCTCATTCCTTAATTTCAATAAACATGGTTTCTAAGAATTTTTAAATTAGCATCTTTTTTGACTCTTTTAAATGTAAGTGTTGTTTCAACATTTTTTTTCTTAATATTTTTCCAATCCAACCCAACAATTATTATACATCATTTTAAAGAGAAAGCTTTGAGCTTTAATTTAAAATAAGTTTCATTCCTTAATTTCAATAAATACGGCTTCCAGGAATTTTTAAATTAGCATCTTTTTTGACACTTTTAGGTTATACGAAAATGTTAGTTTTAACTCAATACTCTTTTTCTCAATATTTTTTTAATTCAACCCATCGATTGTTATACATCGATTTAAACAGAAAGTTTCAAGCTTTAATTTAAAATAAGTTTTATTTCTTAATTTCAATAAACACGGTTTCCAGGAATTTTTGAATTAGCATCTTTTTTGACACTTAGACTATGCGAAAATAGGGGGATTGCATATTTTGCTAAAATTTTATTCCAAAGGCCTTTACTGAGTGTATTTTGATAGCGTTTTAATTCTGTCTGATTCTGTCACAAAGTTTCAAAATGTTTGACTTCTTGGGACACAAAGGGTTAAGTAAGTTTTATTTAAACAGTGGTTCATAATTTATTCATTAATTATTAATTTATTTCATTTTCGGCTTGTGAAAACATCAACAGATTCACAAGACGTTTCGATTTGAGGTTATAATTATAGAGTTACATCCCTTAGAAGAACAGACGTACTTTTTCGACGTGGCTATTTGAATTGTACAGCAGACATATTAAAGTAATGCTATCTCTTTCTAACACACATTACTCTCTAGCGATTTGTGAATTTTAATTTACTACGTATGGCATTTGTAAGAGCGGAAAACGATGATTTACTGCCAGCTCTCGTGGCGTCTACTATACCATATATTTATATATACTATATTTGTTCCCAATATATTAATAAAATAAAATATTAAAATTCGGATGAAGAATTATACAAGGTTAAAACAACTAATAATAGTTTATGGAAAAATCGCTGAGACAGGATTTACATTTTTTGCAATTTTTTGGTATAGATTTCAAATTTTTTCCAAATTTAAAAAATTATGGTCACAGCAATCAACTAGACATTTTGGCAGCAAACCAAAAAAGCATTTTTAGTTATAACTTCGTAATAATGTATACTATAATTTTGATTTTCTAGAACAATAACTAGAAAATGGGGCTAGTAAAAACCTCGTTCTTTCGGGTTTTTTCGTCAAGTTTTTATTTTTTCTATTTGCCCCTTTGGAACAATGTAGAACAACTCTAGAACAATCTAGAACAACAATGAAAAATTTAAAAATCAAAAATGGGGGGCTAACTTCCCGCACTCTGTATAGTAACAGTACGCAGTATACATAGTCGTTAAATTTGGAAAGATCTGTTTCATTTTCTTCATCTTTTATTACTCTTTTATTATCTTCACTTGTTCTTCGGTCTTCTTCTTCTTGCCTTCTTTCTTCATTCAATTAATTTTGCCTATTCACATTTTCTTGCTCTTCATTTTCTTCTTCTACTAAATAATGATCCATTTTGTTTTCTTCATATAAGTTTTTATGAATAATGCAAAAGTCATGATATAATTTTATTATAAAAAATTATTAATAATAACTTTGCCATCTAAGTATTTTTTATTGACTATAATTTAATTTTAATTTTATTTATAACGTAAACTCTATTTTAATTTACTTAGTATTATTAAATTAAAAGCACCAAGATGCTTCTGCTGTATCGAAAGAGAGTTCGGTTTTCGGTTCGATGGAGAACTCGATTTACGGTTTTCGAGCACAAGACGTTTAAGCAAACAGCTTCTTCCGGTAATCAGATTTCGAGAAACCTCTCACAGGGGGGAACAATGTTCCCGAGGGAAACCGCGAAAAGGAATTTCGCACCAAGTACCTGCACCTTGCGGCTATTTACAGAGCTATTCACTTTTTGGAAAAATTTTTGTGTAAAGAATTTTATTTAAGAATCGATTTGAATGTTCCGTTTTAAAGACGTTTCGTAGATCCTTTAGATCGGTGATTTATTGGAAACCGGGGGTTTCGGAGTTTCCGGTCGAAGGCTTTTCGAAGCGTTTGATTTGGACGATCGCCAGGGAAACATACTTTGGTAATTACAAGTTCTTTCCGCCGAATGAACCCGGATTCGACGTTTCAGAAACAATTTAAATTAATCTATTTCAATTATAGTTTAATTTAAATAACTTGAAAAATAATATTTATTCAAAAAAAAATATTTTTAACAATTTATTTTTACATATTATAATCATCTTCGTTATCGTCGTCATCGTCTTCATCGTAATCGTGATTAATTTTTCTTTTAGTATTTTTCGCGGCGTTCTTTAAACACAAATCTCCAACTGCATAATATCCAATTGGACAAACTATTCTTCTCGCGTTCAATTCTTCTTCGTCGACATCATCATCTTCGATTTCGTATGGTTGTAGGTATCTCGCGTTTACAACACACATCACAAACAGAACCGTTAAAAATAACGAAAATCGAAACATTGCGTTTAAGTTGTTTAGCGTTGAGGTTTTATTTTTATGTGGAACTGCGACCTACGACGTTTTTTTAGCTTTTATTGGCTTTCTGCCCACTATTTTTCTTGTTAATTGTTATGAAAACGTCATCAATCTACAAATCGAGTTGAGAGAGTGTTTAACCTGTTAAAGTACAGCGTCGCAAATCTATCTTGACCGATGACGTCAACAACCGTATGTATAGCGCTCGACAAAAAAAATAGTACATACAACAGATTCTTAGAAACACATATATTATATTACGTGAAGTTGTAGATGTTTGGAGTAGTGAATAGTGGACGAATTAAACATTATTATATGTATAACAGTGGTGTCCACTAATTTTTTATCAAGATCGACTTTTTATATAAATGTCTTGCCAAGATCGATCGAAGGGTTTAACACGTTGACTGCCGCGGGTATATCACGCGCATTACTACACTACAGAAGTGTGTACCAGTTTTGATACACACGGCAGTCAACGTGTTAAAGTAACCTTCCTTTCTTTTTTGCTCTGAGGTCCAGATATAGATATTTCAGATTCATGATTTTCTTGGCGATCGACGTTATGGCTACCACTGATTTAGAGCTTATAAATAAAAAATAGTAACAACTGATTTCAATCTATTTATGGATCTAGTCTTTATGGTCCATTACTAAGGTTTTATGTATAAAAAATATTTCCCCATCGCTTTTAGTTTTTGAGTTATAATTGAGTTAATTTTCGAAAGTCAACAACTTTGATGTTTAATCGGTTTAGAGCTTATAAATAAAAAATGGTAATAATTGGGTTCAATCTTGTTATGGATCTAGTCTTTATGGCCCATTACTAAGGTTTTATGTATAAAAAGTATTTCCCCATCGCTTTTAGTTTTTGAGTTATGATTGAGTTAATTTTCGAAAATCAACAATTTTGATGTTTAATCGATTTAGAGCTTATAAATAAAAAATGGTAATAATTGGGTTCAATCTTGTTATGGATCTAGTCTTTATGGCCCATTACTAAGGTTTTATGTATAAAAAGTTTTTCCCCATCGCTTTTAGTTTTTGAGTTATGATTGAGTTAATTTTCGAAAATCAACAATTTTGATGTTTAATCGATTTAGAGCTTATAAATAAAAAATGGTAATAATTGGGTTCAATCTTGTTATGGATCTAGTCTTTATGGCCCATTACTAAGGTTTTATGTATAAAAAGTTTTTCCCCATCGCTTTTAGTTTTTGAGTTATGATTGAGTTAATTTTCGAAAATCAACAATTTTGATGTTTAATCGATTTAGAGCTTATAAATAAAAAATGGTAATAATTGGGTTCAATCTTGTTATGGATCTAGTCTTTATGGCCCATTACTAAGGTTTTATGTATAAAAAGTTTTTCCCCATCGCTTTTAGTTTTTGAGTTATGATTGAGTTAATTTTCGAAAATCAACAATTTTGATGTTTAATCGATTTAGAGCTTATAAATAAAAAATGGTAATAATTGGGTTCAATCTTGTTATGGATCTAGTCTTTATGGCCCATTACTAAGGTTTTATGTATAAAAAGTTTTTCCCCATCGCTTTTAGTTTTTGAGTTATGATTGAGTTAATTTTCGAAAATCAACAATTTTGATGTTTAATCGATTTAGAGCTTATAAATAAAAAATGGTAATAATTGGGTTCAATCTTGTTATGGATCTAGTCTTTATGGCCCATTACTAAGGTTTTATGTATAAAAAGTTTTTCCCCATCGCTTTTAGTTTTTGAGTTATAATTGAGTTAATTTTCGAAAATCAACAATTTTGATGTTTAATCGATTTAGAGCTTATAAATAAAAAATGGTAATAATTGGGTTCAATCTTGTTATGGATTTAGTCTTTATGGCCCATTACTAAGGTTTTATGTATAAAAAGTATTTCTCCAAGAATTTTAGTTTTTGAGTTATGATTGCGTTAATTTTCCAAAATCAACAATTTGGATGTTTAATCGATTTAGATCTTATAAATAAAAAATGGTAATAATTGGGTTAAATCTTTTTATGGATCTAGTCTTTATGGTCCATTATTAAGGATTTATGTATAAAAAATAATTCTCCATCGCATTTAGTTTTTGAGTTATGATTGATATAGGTTCAGGTAAAGTACTACTTCCGGTTATATGAGAAAAATTTCTACCACAATTTTGTATCTGAAAATTATTCATTCTTATTCAGATTTGTACACAATTTTATCTGTTAATCTCTATTTAAAGTGGAAGTTTATAAAAAAACGTAAGTTTCGAAATCTGTTAAGGTAAACTGCTAGTTCCGGTCGACAAATTTGTCCCAAACGTTGATACAGATCAAAAGTCTTAATTTAATAGCCGCATACCAAATTTCATCGAAGTAGATAATTGCGTCTATTTTCCATTTAAAATTTTCGACTTTCTTGCCATTGAATGTGAAAAAACGGTAATTCAATTTTTGACCGGACTGTATAAGATACTCTGATACAAAAAATGACAATCTATTTAGTATCATTTGAAGAGTAATCGTGACAATGTGGAGCTTTTTGAATGAAGATTGGTTGAGAAGTTGGATTTTAAAGAGCATGCTAAAAAAGTTCTAACGAACCAGTTACTTGAGACACTCTGTATACTAATACATACACTGTGTTAATCAAGGTCCGTTGAGTGAACATACTGTATAAGGTTATCCCTTCGCAAAGGCCTTGCTGTGACGTCATTGGAAGAATTGACATTTGGAATTTGATTAATCCAACATCGTAATCGTAATCTATATTAAATTCTCTTTAAAACGAGCCCAAACTCGGTCGAGTTATTTTAAAAAACAACAAACTTCCGATTGTCACTTTTTTGAGGTTATGTAAAATTAAATGTTGGATATCTCGGGTGTCTTTTAAGATAATTGGGTCGTGTTTGGACTCGATTTAAGGGATTTTTAATTCACCACCCGATTATGAATAAAAAAAGAACCTAACCTCACTTTGTACGTCAAGTTGATATTGTTTGATATTTTTCGCCATCTTGATTAATAATTTTAATTAAGTAATAATAAAATTTTTTATTTCTAGATCTAAAAATACCCGGCGAATTTAATTTCGTTGAAATTGAATCATTTTTCTAAAATCATCTTCCATTTTGTTTTTATTACTGTCGAATTTGATTAATCTAACAGCGTATTCGTAATCTACATTAAATTCCCTTTAAAATGAGCCTAAACTCGGTCGAGTTATCTTAAAAAACAACATATACCACCAACTTCCGGTTGTCACTTTTTTGAGGTTATGTCAAAATTAAATGTGGATATCTCGGGTGTTTTTTAAGATAATTGGGTCGTGTTTGGACTCAAATTAAAGGATTGTTAATTTCCCACGTGATTATTCACAAAGATAAAACCTAATCTCACTTTGTAAACGTCAAATTAATTTTATTCGTTATTATCCGCCATTTTAACGCGACGTCTTGTTTTTATTTGTATTTATTGAATTATTTTTTCAGTAAACGTCAAATTATTTATTGCCAACCATAAAAAAACAAAAAAATTTCATTGAAATTTCGCTTGCGACCGCAGTTCACAGTAATTAGGACTATATCAACCTAAAATTGGTCATCATTTTGTGGTGCCTCAGCCGCAAGCGGCCTCGGCTTTATCAATTAAACTTGTAGATCTTTTGAATAATTAAGCCGAGATTGCTTGCGGCCGAAATTAAATGATTAATATTATATCAACCTACAACTAGCCATCATTTTGTGGTGCCTCGTCTTTATCAAATGATCTTTTGATTAATAAAGTCGAGGTTGCTCGTGTTCGAGGCTCAGTGATTATGATGGTATTAACATAAAAGTGACACCTTATCGAGATGCCTCGGTTTCGTCTTTATCAAATAGACTTATAGATTTTTTAATAAATAAGTCGAGGTTGCTTGCGGCCGAGGCGCCTCAAAATGATAACCAATTTTAGGTTGATATAATCCTAATTACTGTGAAGCTCGGTCGCAAGCGACCTCGATTTAATAATTCAAAAAATATATGGGACACCCTGTATATTTTTGGATTTAGACGACTTTAAATCCGATTTTTGCGGAAATATCACCAATTATTAATTAAAATGTCCTCTTTTTGATGCAAAAAACCGTTTTAAAAAATCACTTTTACTTCTTGAGAAATAAATTTTTGAAATAATCGAAATTTTTTTTGAATTTTGCAGTTTTTGCCGATTAAGTTTTAAAAATTCATATAAAATCGATTTCTTGGAATATGAGTATGAAAATTTCCTAAAATGTTAATAAAAGTGTCCTCTTTCGAATGAACCAACCCGTTTTGAAAAATAACTTTTAGTTTTTGAGAATACAATATTTGAAGTTTTGATAAAATTTTCGATGTTGCAATTTTCATCGATAACTTTCAAAATTCGCTATAAAATTAATTTCTTGAAGGATCATTGTAGAAATATCACCAATTATTAATTAAAGTATCCTCTTTTTAATGCAAAAAGCCCTTTTGCAAAATCACTTTTAGTTCTTGATAAATAAATTTTTGAAATAATCGAAAATTTTATCGAATTTTGGAAATTTTCGCCGATTAAGTTTTAAAAATTCGTATAAAATCCAGTTCTCTTTCCAATGAAGCAAACCATTTTGAAAAATAACTTTTAGTTTTTGAGAAAGCCATATTTGAAGTTTTGATAAAATTTTCGATCTTGCAATTTTCATCGATAATTTTCAAAATTCCTTGTGGAAATATCACCAATTATTAATTATAGTTAAATAAGTTAGTTAAATCAGCATTAAAAAAGTTCATTTTGTATCTTGGATCTAAATATCGCAATAATGTGGCAATACACTTCACAGAAATATCACTTAGACGAGTCTAATGATTTAATTTTTTTGCAATGAATAGCAGTAACCATGGCAACCAATTGTTTCAGATATTTTATTAAAAACAATGATTGTTTGTGATATCTAAAACAATTGGTAGCTATTTTTATCACAAATGATTGTTATCTTTGGAAAACGCTGTAAATCTTTTGAATAATTAAGTCGTGGCTCAGTGATTAATCTGCAAGTGGTGATTAATCATTTTATTGTAATTAATCAGATAAATTTGTAGTTCTTTTAACACAAATACTTTTGTTGGACATTGTACATGTTATAACTCCGCGAAATATAATAAAGAAATGAGCTCACCATTTGTTACGGTGCATTTGACCTTCACTAGCCGACAGAGATTTTTCAAGTCGTTTATAAAGTTATAAAAAAAAATTAAAACATTATTTGTTTCAAATTTTATTATTATTAAATTTAATCTCAAACACTTTTATTTTTCTCCTCGCCTTTCACGAGATCCTTAACTAAATTATTGGCCTCATTTTCCAATTTGGCCACCTTCTCATCGAGGATTACCTCTCCACGTTCATTTTCCTTAATTTTCTCGTCATTTTCAATTTTATTCTCGTTATCAATACATTCTCCTTTCTCATTAAAGTACTTACATTCCGATTTATTATCATTTTCTTTCCCCATCTTTTTAAGTTCTTCATCGACGATATCACAAATCGACTTAAACATTTCAATCTTACAAATCATTTTCTTTAAGTTATCCGAAAAAATATAATCTTTTTCGTGATTTTCCTCGCTTCGATTTGAATCATCGTGGAAAGCTGATGATAAAACGGAAATTTTCGATCCATCTTTCCCGATTGATTGTTGCAAAGCTTGGTAAGATGACCCAATCGTTTTTAAACCGTTAAAAACCAAAGGAATTATCGAGTTGAGATTAAAAAAGGGATTTTCTTCGTGATTACTCGAAAAGGTGAAGATACTTGGGGGGGGATGCGATAATAGTGATAAAATCCCGTTCTCGTGATTATTAAAATGATTAATCATCCCCATTGTGTTGGATAAAATATCCCCGAAGAAATTTCCACTCAAAATTTTTGAGAAATCGATGTCTTCTAGAAACGATTGTATCGGATCCGGCTCAAAATCGGATAAAACTATCGATAGGGGCGGAGTTGTTGTGTCATGAGATGGTCTCGATGAACTTAAACTCACCAAAATTGCGAAAATTAATAATTTTAACATTTTTTTTTTTATTAAAACACTATTTCGAAGTGATTTTGAGGTGCGAAGGTGTTGAGTTATATCAAGAATTTAATTCTTTAATTTAATGAGTAATTTAAAAAGGTTTCTCCTCGGGCATTGTTGGAATAAATTTATTATCTATTGAAAAAAAAGAAAATTAAAAACGCCCAAATCCTTTCATTAAAATTAAATCGATCGGAAAATTAAAAATTAAAAATGGTTTTGTTGTAAAACAAAGAAATGTTATTTTATATTATTTTATTAATAATTAAAACAACGTTATCCCAAGAAATTTTCGAAACCACAAACAACGATATAACATATCACAACAATGTTAAAAACAATCAAATTACAACAATCAACATTGAAAACATAAACAAAATCGTTTTTAAAACCTTAATCGATGATGAATCAACATCATCATCATCATCCTTGGTAGGTTTACGTTTCTTCGATGGGTTATCACCAAATCAAGTTAAAGCGAAAAATAATCGAGATGCGAGTAAACTATTTCGAGAATCATTAAGAAAAACGATTCCTTTTGGAGGTGTTGGAAATGATGGAAAAAGACGAAGCAGAACAAAAGCGTCCGTTGAAAACAATGTCAATTTAAACGCGCTAGATGGTAGATTCACCCAAGTTTTTCATTATGACGATGAAAACGATGAAAGTATCGAGCCTACCGAAGGAAAATGCGAATATGGATACGTCTTATCGAGCGGAAAATGCAAAAGAGGGTTGAGTTTTGATTTTTCAATGAAGAATTTTTAAATCGAAAACTATTAATTGCAACTTTTTATGAAGGAGATTATGTTACATTAAAATTGAAACGAGTTGGAAATATGTTGTTTTAATTTTTAACCCAAATCTATTCGAGTTTTTGTTTTTAAATATTCAATATCTACGTGAATATGCGAATATCGAATGAGGGAAAACTAAACTGTGTAAATACATTTCCATTTTTGTTGTTGAAATGATTTCTAAATAGTTCGGATTCGATTCCGGTTGTGCAATCAGTTTTCAAAAAAAATCTGATCCGATCTAAAAGTTCTAAAAAAATCGGATAGTACCGTTTTTACCTCATTTATTCATAAAAAACATTTATAAAAAGTTGGGGGATACTAAAATTGCGCACATGTACCGCGCATAAGTGTGAACATACCAAAGAATGTTGGTACGCGTGATGACGGCAATGTTGAGAGATAACGGGCAAAATGTTGATAAAGTCCAGGACAATGTTGAGGCTTGTAGCAACTATGTTGAGAAGTCTTGAAGAATGTTGGTAGCATAGACGATGTTGAGGAACGCTAGGGACGAAGTGATGTTGAGATATGTCAGGGAGAACGTTTACTACCATCTAGGATGATGTTATTAGATGATGTCCAAGATATTGTTAAAATCCAGGATAATTTTGAGATTTGTTGTGATTATGTTGAAAAGTCAGAAAAAGTTTGATGCCATAAAGAATGTCGAGGAAGCTCAGGGACGAGATGATGTTGAGATATGTCAAGGATAATGTTTAACGCTATCAAGGACGATGTTATTAGATGATGGGAAAGTTGTTGAGGGAGCTCAGGACAATATTAAGACTTATAGCCATTAGGTTGAAAAGTTAGAAATAATTTTGATTCCATAGCCAATGCTGAGGAAGGTTCAGGGACGAGATAATGTCGAGATATGTTAGGGACAATGTTTATTACCGTCTAGGACGATGTCATTACATGATACGCAAGATATTGTTAAAATTTTGTGACTCGTAGTGATTATGTAGAGAAGTCAGGAACAATTTTGATGCCATAGACGATGTTGAGGAAAGCCAGGGACGAGATGATGTTGAGATAGGTCAGGGACAATGTTTATTGCCATTAAGGACGATGTTACTAGATGATGTGGAAGATACTGGTAACATCCAGGACAATTTTGAAACTTGTAGTGATTATGTAGAGAAGTCAGGAACAATTTTGTTGCCATAGACGATGTTGAGGAAGGCCAGGGACGAAATGATGATGAGATATGTCAGGGACAAAATTTATTATCATCAAGGACGATATTATTAGATGATGCACAAGATATTGTTAAAATCCAGGACAATTTTGAGACTTGTAGTGATTATGTTGATAAGTCAGGAACAATTTTGATGCCATAGACGATGTTGAGGAAGGCCAGGGACGAAATGATGTTGAGATATGTCAGGGGCAATGTTTATTATCATCAAGGACGATATTATTAGATGATGCACAAGATATTGTTAAAATCCAGGACAATTTTGAGACTTGTAGTGATTATGTTGAGAAGTCAGGAACAATTTTGTTGCCATAGACGATGTTGAGGAAAGCCAGGGACAAGATGATGTTGAGATATGTCAGGGACAATATTTATTACCATTAAAGACAATGTTACTAGATGATGTGGAAGATACTGATAACATTCTGGACAATTTTGAGACTTGTAGTAATTATGCTTAGAAGTCAGGAACAATTTTGTTGCCATAGACGATGTTGAGGAAGGACAGCGACGAAATGAGGTTGAGATATGTCAGGGACAATGTTTACTACCATCTAGAACCATCTCTTATTAGATGATGTGCAAGATATTGTTAAAATCCAGGACAATTTTTGGACTTGTAGTGATTATGTTGAGAAGCTAGGAACAATTTTGATGCCATAGACGATGTTGAGGAAGGCCAGGGACGAAATGATGTTGAGATATGTCAGGGACAATATTTATTATCATCAAGGACTATATTATTAGATGATGCACAAGATATTGTTAAAATCCAGGACAATTTTGAAACTTGTAGTAATTATGTTGAGAAGTCAGGAACAAGTTTGATGACATAGATGATGATGAGGAGGCCAGGGATGAGATGATGTTGAGATATGTCAGGGACAATGTTTATTGTCATTAAGGACGATGTTACTAGATGATGTGGAAGATACTGATAACATTCTGGACAATTTTAAAACTTGTAGCGATAATATTGACAAGTCAAGAACAATTTTGTTGCCATAGACGATGTTGAGGAAGGCCGGGGACGAAATGAGGTTGAGATATGTAAGGGACAATGTTTACTACCATCTAGAACCATCTTATTAGATGATGCACAAGATATTGTTAAAATCCAGGACAATTTTGAGTCTTATAGTGATTATGTTAAGAAGTCAGGAACAATTTTGAGACTTATAGTGATTATGTTAAGAAGTCAGGAACAAGTTTGATGACATAGATGATGATGAGGAGGCCAGGGATGAGATGATGTTGAGATATGTCAGGGACAATGTTTATTGCCATTAAGGACGATGTTACTAGATGATGTGCAAGATATTGATAACATCCAGGACAATTTTGAAACTTGTAGCGATAATATTGACAAGTCAAGAACAATTTTGTTGCCATAGACGATGTTGAGGAAGGCCAGGGACGAAATGAGGTTGAGATATATCAGGGACAATGTTTACTACCATCTAGAACCATCTTATTAGATGATGCGCAAGATATTGTTAAAATCCAGGACAATTTTGGGACTTGTAGTGATTATGTTGAGAACTCAGGAACAATTTTGATGCCATAGCCGATGTCGAGGAAGGCCAGGGACGAGATGATGTTGAGATATGTCGGAGAAAATGTTCATTACCATTAAGGACGATGTTACTAGATGATTTAGCAGATACTGATAAAATCCAGGATAATTTTGAAACTTGTAATGATTATGTTGAGAAGATAGAGACAATTTTGATGCTATGGACGATGTTAAGGAAGGCCAGGGACGAGAGGATGTTGAGATATGTCAGAGAAAATGTTTATTACCATTAAAAACGATGTTACTAGATGATGTAGAAGATACTGATAAAATCCAGGATAATTTTGAAACTTGTAGTGGCTATGTTGAGAAGATAGAGACAATTTTGATGTTATGGACGATGTTGAGGAAGGTCAGGGACGAGATGATGTAGAGATATGTCAGAGAAAATGTTTATTACCATTAAGGACGATGTTTCTAGATGATTTAGAAGATACTGATAAAATGTTGTAGTGATTATGTTGAGACGATAGAGACAATTTTGATGGTATGAACGATGGTGCGGAAGGCCAGGCACGAAATGATGTTGAGATTTGTCAGGGACAATGTTTATTATCATCAAGGACGATATTATTAGATGATGCATAAGATATTGTTAAAATCCAGGACAATTTTGAGACTTGTAGTAATTATGTTGAGAACTCAGGAACAATTTTGATGCCATAGCCGATGTCGAGGAAGACAAGATGATGTTGAGATATGTTAGAGACAATGTTTATTACCATTAAGGACGATGTTACTACATGATGTAGAAGATACTGATAAAATCCAGGATAATTTTGAAACTTGTTGATTATGTTGAGAATGTAGAGACAATTTTGATGCTATGGACGATGTGTTGACGGAATTTAGGACAATAATGATGGCAAAGAATAGCTTTTCCACATTTCGGTAAAAATTCTTTGTTTGACTTATCAACGCCAGCAATTATGACAATTCCTAAAAACGCATCCAATTCTTCTTGAGTAAATGGCATAAAAACTTGAGGTTGTCTTTTAGTACAACCTTGATAATTTTCCAAAACATTTGTGTACTTTTCTGTTATCAGTTGTCCTTTTGCATTACTTTCTCGAAGAATTGTGGAACATATATCATTGGAGATGATGGTTGTGGTACACTATTCCATACAATGCCATCTTTGCTAGTCAAAACAGCAAATTTTGCAGAGCGTCCCAATTCCGCTTCGTGTTCATCGTAATCACTTTCATCTAACACATCATATTGTTCAATCAAGGGTTCGTTTTCAATATCGGAAGCTACCATTTCTTTGATACCTAGGCTTGCGCAATCCATCAATAGTATCCGTCATTTTTATCAACACCGCAATACTACTATAGGTATAGAGCAAAATATATATTATTACTACGATATTTATAACTATCGCAAATAACTATAGTTATTTACGATGCACCATATCTGAGATATCACACTAGACTAGACGAAGACCTGATCTGACGAGTTTCCGTTGCACGTATAGATCAGAAGCAAGTTCGAACATGTTTACAAACAGGACTAAATACATAAACGCTTACTGTTTTTTTTTTTGAAATGTATAGGTCGTACAAAACGATTTCACTATCAAATAGTAAGATTTTCCGTATGTAGTACCCGGGTACTATTCTTGTAAATCATTAGGCGGTGTTTTATTTCAGAGTCACATAAAGGTTAAGGTGTTTCGAGTAATAAAAAAAAAATGTTGCATGAGAATTTATGTTTAAATTAAAATGGGGATTTTCAAATATTTCATCCTCTTCATTTTCTATATTTGCTATCCGATCAGTCGAAATGTATGTTTTGAAATTCGATCGATAGTGTAGAACCATAAATTTCAAAAGGGAGATCGCGTAGGCGAAGGATCCCTGGCGTCTTGATTTATCGGCCCGGAGACTCGGACTGTTGAGGTTATAGCATCCGACGTGCTATTTATCTGCAGAGTTGCCGCGGGTTTCTACTCCCGATTATAGTAACGCGAATTTATCGGATAATCTCCCAGGAGAGTATCAACTTTTGAAGGTTATAACCACAAAAAAATATCACCAACAAAAAATTTAGCACAAAAAATTATTAGCACAAAAAGATATTGGCACAAAAGTGTATTAGCACAAAAGATATTGGCACAAGAATTATTAGTACAAAAAAAAATTAGGACAAAATGAAATTAGTACAAAAATAAATGATACGAAAAAAAAGTTTTAACCAGATTGAAACTCAACGTTCCTAAAACAATTCATTCGTTGGAAAAAGGTTTGTTTTAAGTTTTAAATCAATGTTTTTAAGAGGAAGAAAAACCTTTTAGGGTGCGATTTCGTTCTTCTTTGAAGTGGTTTCGAGCCGAAAAGATGAACTTAAAATATTACTTGAGAAAAGGTAGAGGAAAAAAGCACCACACAAAAGCGGATTGAAGTGTTACCAACCGTTTGATTTCTCTCGACGTTTTACACGAATGCACAGATTTCATGTTCGAGGAAATAGAATTTACGACGTGAAACGCCTACCTTTATATATTTTATAGTGGTTAGGATACGTAAGTACTTACGTGGAGTTTATGGGTCTTGGAAAGTTAACTCCATTTCGAAAACGACTTGAGAGGTTGTAAACAACTCGTTCGTTGCAAAGACTTTTTCGTTTTTCCCTTTAGAATTTAGGTATGTACTCACCTGAAAATAAAAAAAGAAAAATAAATAAAAATAAATTAAAATAACGTTTACGGTGAAGTTAAATTTTTGAAATAAAAATCTGTTGGATGTCCGCATTTTTGGTTCAATTCGTAACTCATATTTCCTGGAGGGTTAACGGAAAAATCGTGAAGTTCGTGTGTGGTGGTCGCGTTTCCACGTTACCCCCCTTGGAAACTCGCCATTTCCACGAAGGAGGAATTCTTTATTCAAGCGGCGAGGCGAAAGCAAGCTGAGATCTCCGTCGAATCCGTCCGCTTTTATTAAATAGCGAACGCATCCGCCCTTCGGAGGCCGAACTAAAAATTTACGAAGACGTGAAAAATGGACATCGAAAATCTCTTTTCTCTACTTTTCCTCTACCTACAGATTTTTATCTTTTATATTTGGATCTTTAAATTTTCATAACCGGTAAAATAAAACGGCAAAAAAATCTATTTCAACGTAAATATTTTTTTGATTAAACATTTTTTTGCATGAAATTACAAACGTGACATTTTTAGTTTTATGAAACTCGATTGTTATTGTTTATTTTTATAAATCACGTATTTTCTTTCAATTTAATTTAATAAAAACATTTTTTTATTTATATTTATGAAGGTTTTCACGGTTGGTATTAATTGAACTAAAATTAGAAATAACATCTAGTTACTATCATTAGAACTAATATTAGACTCCCGAATATTTCTAGTACTAGGTCTAGTGTTAGTTTAATACAAATATACAACAATCTAACACTGAATAACAACTAAAACTAGAACTAGGAAGTAGATAAATAATAAGAGTTCTGGACCGGAAGTCAATCCCCCACCCCCCTAATCCCCCATGACGTCACTTCCGGTGTCATCCCACTTCCGGTATCTTGTCACTTCCGGTGTCATCTTCAACCCCATGTTAGTGCCCTAATGGTCCCTTCAACCCCTTGATCCCCCTATTAGTGCCCTATTGACCCCTTCAACCCCATCACCCCCTTCAACCCCATGTTAGTGCCCTAATGGCCCCCTTCAACCCCCTCTTAGTGCCCTATTGGCCCTTTCAACACCGTATTAGTGTCCTAAAGGTCCCCTTCACCTCCCTCTTAGTGCCCTATTGGCCTCCTTCAACCTCATGCTAGCGCCCTAATGACTCCCTACTACCCCGCTTCAACCCCCTACGATAGGGGATGATGTTCTAGTGTCCTAATGGCTCCCTGCAACCCCCATCAACCCCAAGCATCCCCCTACGATAGGGGATAACGCTCTAGCCCTCTAACACTAGGACACTAGAACATCATCCCCTATCGTAGGGGGTTGAAGCGGGGTAGTAGGGAGCCATTAGGGTGATGGGGTTGAAGGGGTCAATAGGGCACTAATAGGGGGATGAAGGGGTTGAAGGGACCATTAGGGCACTAACATGGGGTTGAAGATGACACCGGAAGTGACAAGATACCGGAAGTGACAAGACACCGGAAGTGGGATGACACCGGAAGTGACGTCATGGGGGATTAGGGGGATGGGGGATTGACTTCCGGTCCAGAACTCTCATTATTTATCTACTCTAGAAGCATTCGGGATTAGCCGAACGTCTCTTAAGACGGCTAAACCCGAATGATTCTAGTTCTAGGTGTGGTGTTAGTTCTAATTTAATACAAAATATACCTAAAAATAATTTTGATGTTTTTTGAAAGAGTTTCGACGCACGGCTAAGAAAAAACCTTTCAGGTGTTAATGTCAACTTTAATTTTATTATTATATTCGTAATCTTTATAAAATAACCTTTAAAATGAGTCCAAACATGACGCACTTATCTCAAAAAACAAAAAAGTTAGAATAAAAAATATTAAACCCGAAGTTAGCAACAATGAAGATAGCAATTTAATTTTTAAATATTAATACCAACCTTAATTTGTAAATTTTGTTAATATATTTTTGTTTTTGTGCCAAATTTTAAGACATTTTATAAAATTAACAATATATCAAAATGACATTGACATTTCAAACCGGAAGTTGCTTATATCTCGAATAATATTAGAATTAAACGTATCATGTTTGGGTTCATTTTAAAGGATTTTTNTCTTTTATATTCCGCTGAATAGAAAGCACTATTGCTTCTCCTCCACTTCCTCCTATAATACTCTTTCAACTTTAATAGCCGCTTAATTTCTGGGGTGTACCAAATAGGGTATGAGGATCCCCGACTCAATCTCTTAGGAACAAATAAATGCAAGATCTCATACAACTTTTTATAAAAAGCTCGCAAAGCATCATCCGCATTAACCTCCACATTTAGAAAAGTTTAATACAAATATACAACAATCTAACACTGAATAATAACTAAAACTAGAACTAGAAGCATTCGGGATTAGCCGAACGTCTCTTAAGACGGCTAAACCCGAATGATTCTAGTTCTAGGTGTGGTGTTAGTTCTGATTTAATATAAATATACAACAATCAAGCGCTTAATAACAGTTAAAACTAGAACTAACACTAAACCTAAAAGTTTCGGGTTTAGCCGTGCGCCTAAAAAATAATTTTGATGTTTTTTGAAAGAGTTTCGACGCACGGCTAAGAAAAAACCTTTCAGGTGTTACTGTCAACTTTAATTTTATTATTATATTCGTAATCTTTATAAAATAACCTTTAAAATGAGCCCAAACATGACGCACTTATCTTAAAAAACAGAAAAGTTAGAATAAAAAACATTAAACCCGAAGTTAGCAACAATGAAGATAGCAATTTAATTTTTAAATATTAATACCAACCTCAATTTTTGATTTTTTTTATTATATTTTTGTTTTTGTGACAAATTTTAAGACATTTTATAAAATTAAGAATATATCAAAATGACATTGACATTTCAAACCGGAAGTTGCTTATATCTCGAATAATATTAGAATTAAACGTATCATGTTTGGGTTCATTTTAAAGGATTTTTCACGACGATTGCAAATATGTCAAAATTGAGGTTAACATTTCTTACCGGAAGTTGATCATAACTTCATTAATATTGAAGATAAATATGTCGTGTTTGTAATCATTTTAAAGGATTTTGATAAAACTAATACAGGTTGATTTGAACATTAAAACGGTTAGAATAAAGGTTGGAAGAAGAGAAAGTAAAATAATGGGATAAAAGGAAAACAAAAACTGTATAACGTGGTTTCCTGAAGATGGCATTAACACGCCGAAACCTGGAGAAACTAAAAAATAAAAATAAAATCTTTCATCGTTAAAGTACGAATGTCATTTATGCACATTCATTAATTACACACACGATGATAAACGGGAATCAAAACACAAATAAAGACATTCGAGGTTAATGAAGTTGTCCATTTCTCTATTATATGATAACTAACTTCAAGTGTAATGTGTCAACACCATTTTTGACATATTTGTAATTTTCATTAAAAATCCTTTAAAGTGAGTACAAACACGACATATTTATCTTCAATATTAATGAAGTTATGATCAACTTCCGGTTTGAAATGTCAATGTCATTTTGATATATTGTTAATTTTATAAAATGTCTTAAAATTTGTCACAAAAACAAAAATATATTAAAAAAATTCACAAATTAAGGTTGGTATTAATATTTAAAAATTAAATTGCTATCTTCATTGTTGCTAACTTCGGGTTTAATGTTTTTTATTCTAATTTTTTTGTTTTTTGAGATAACTGCGTCATTTTAAAGGTTATTTTATAAAGATTACGAATATAATAATAAAATTAAAGTTGACATTAACACCTGAAAGGTTTTTTCTTAGCCGTGCGACGAAATTCTTTCAAAAAACATCAAAATTAAATTAAATTATTTTACCAATCATAAAGTTTCTAATCCTTTTCTTTTTAATCTCGCTAAATAAAATAATTTTTATATTTAAGAAATTCTTTTTTCGTAAATAAATTTACAAGTTATATTTTAAATTTTTAAATTTAATTTTATTATCTAACTGAAAAAACTAAATATGAGTGATAATATAAATTATTAATTTATATTGGTTAAATTAAGTTAATAGGGATGAACAGGTTATCCTCCTTTATCTTCTAATATTGCTCATGGGGGTGCCTCAGTAGATTTATGAGCAATATTAGAAAATAAAGGAGGATAAACTGTTCAAATTAGCTTTTTAATAAATCGAACAGGATTATTTTTTGGCCAATGTTTATAATTTATAATTATTCCTAGGAAAAAAAAATATGTCTTGATCTAGTAAAAATATATGGAAATTATCTTAAAAAATAATTATTAAATATAATTGTAGAGAAAGATACGATGAATTACCTATTTTAACATCCAATTTCTAATATGGCAAAATAGTGCAATGAATTTAAGCTTCATGAATAAAAATTTAGTTAATTATTAATAATATTAGTTTGTCAAACTAAAATAATTGTTTTGCATTAAAAAGAGAATACTATAATTAATAATTGGTGATATTTAAACAAGGATCACTCAAGAAATGAATTTTATAGCGAATTTTGAAAGTTATCGATTAAAATTGTAACATCGAAAATTTTATCAAAACTTCAAATATTGTTTTCTAAAAAACTAAAAGTTATTTTTCAAAACGGCTTGCTGCATAAAAAAGAGGATACTTTAATTAATGATTGGCGATATTTCCTATTTGTGGAAATATCGCTGAAATATTTCTTTCAGTGTACATCTCTCAAGACGGCTAAACCCGAATGATTCTAGTTCTAGGTCTTGTGTTAGTTCTAGTGTTTGTTTGAAATTAAATCAAGTAAGATTACTTATATTGTTATAAAATAATCAAGTATGTTCTTTTTTCCTCAATTGTTAATAGTTAATAAAAATCTCGAACGTTAATTAAAGTGAAGATTATAGTTTATCGACATGTTAGTTCTAGTTTTAGTGCAATAAGAATATGCAACATAGTGATATCTTATGCTAACTGATACTAAAATGGATAAAATGAGAGAAGTTAATCTATTTGTAGAGTCTCTGAAGATGGCCAAGGGCCGAAACTAGTTAGACTTAAATTCTATATAAAATAAAAGACATAAACTTTTAATTTTATACTAACATCTAGAAAACGACATTGGCCCGAAATTGTAGGTTCACCTATTTTTTCTATTGTAGCTAAGTCAGTTCTTAGACGTATGATGCAAATCGGACTTGAAATCGTAATTGGCGCTTAGCTTTATTCTTTAAAACAAATACTATTTTAGGTCTTTCGGTATTCTGCATTTTTTCTAAGATAAGTTACACCTTTACCTACCAGACAGCATGAAAATCTCTAAAAATGATAAAATGTCGCTATTCGTTTATTAAGATGAATAAATTTTTAATTTAATTGAATTTTTTTATTGTATTTTAAATATTGAAATGTTTGCAATGCGTGTGAATTACATCAATTGTAAAATTGGTTTATACGCGTCGATAAAATTGCAATAAACGGTTCTCCACTGAGTTCGTATTGTCGATGTTCGGAAATTAATTGTTTTTAGGGGGAACCTTCGATGCGGAAAGTGTCCCCGGCAGACATCGAAATATCACCATCGTTTTGTACAGTTTATTGCACTGTTCAAAAACTATTGTTCCCGAGAACAAAAAAAAAATATTTATTTCATCAATATAAGTAATCAAATTATTCATTTATTTTTTAGTAAAAATAAATACAAAAATATTTAACTAAAACCAGAATTAACACTATATGTAGGACTAGAATCTTTTAAGAGGTACATAGGGTTCTATTTAAAAAAACTAAGTAATGATTAAAAATTTTCAACAATAAAGCCACTATCTTTGGCCCCCGCACTATTGACTCACCCTATATGTAACATCAGAACACGTAATAAAAATTATATCATTCCATTTAAAATAAGACATGTTTATTCCGGTACGTCGTTATGGAACACTCTGTATGTATAAAAATATTTTCCGTTTATAGTGTGGTAAATTATACACAAATATTTCTGTATCTTGTAATGCCTTGGCTACAACATAGAGAAGATATCAAGCTGGGCTCATTTTTTAAGATAAAATTGAAATATACAGGTGTCCCAAATTTGAGATACCATGCCTAAGTTGACATTTTAAAATAGGAACCCATTTTTTGTTGCATTTATGGATTCTGCGTAAAACTCTGAATATTTTTATGTAGCACACCCGCTTTATCATGACTTTCTCGTGTGTTTGGCTCAACACCTTACATTACGATTTGGCTACTTTTTGAAACATCGTTTTTTGTACTTTTTTAAAATTACGTTTGCAAAGATCAAATCTAATGCTTAACTCAACAGTATCACGTCTAAATCTTCGCACCGCACCTTGTTATCCATATCTCTTAGGATAAAGTGATTATCTACCTCTTCTTTTGAGAGAAGTAGCTGCTAAGTATCCCATTTCATAGTTTCTATCTGAAGGAAACCTCTATTTCGCCCTGATCCACACCGATTAAGAACACTAATTAAGAAGATGTTGAGTCCAGTTTATTTTACTAAAAGCCTGGTGAGTTAGAAACTCTCTTAAATCCGATTAAAATATCACGGAGGGTTAAAATATATGACATACAGTTATCTAATTAATTTATTGTTTAAATATTACGTTCCGCCGTTTTCATGTGTATTAATAATTTCTGTGTTTGCAAATTCCCTTCGTTATTATGGAAGATTATGGAAATTAATTACATTGAAAACTTTATCAACACAATCTACATTCGTGTTGTTACCATAACAATATTAAACTGAAACTTTTCGAATTACCATGTAAAACTAAATATCATATCAAAAATATTGCACTTTATATTTATACCAAAGAACGTAAATGTAAGAAGACTACTACATCCTGGGAAGAGGTGCATAGTTCGAAGGCCCGTTCGTGACGTCACGACTACTATTTCACACTTTCAATTAGCAAATGCTTCATTTATTCTGTTCGTGTTTTATAATGTTGTTAGTTTGAAACGTCGTTAAAACAGTTTTAACCTTGAAACGACGTTTAGATGTCATTGAGTTGGAAATCTTGTTAATAAGTTGGGATACAAATTCTCTTGATCTTTCTCAAATCTTTTGATAGTTGAGAAAACTTCTTAATTGTATAATAAGAACATTAAACGCTTTAAAAGATCCATAATATTAGAGGTATAATTAATGTTAGATAAAGTAGACCTCTTGACCTCTAAAGTTTTTTAATAATTAAGTTTATTTACTTGGTACTAGTTTCAAGTCAGCTCTTTTAGCCTACTTATAGATAAAAATCTAAAATAGATGGAAGCAACGTGGATTTTTCTCGAACCAATAATGTATATTATGCCAGTTTACACCAGATGCATTATTGAAAGATACGTCCATAGCATTTGTGATAAAAAGTTTGGATTTGCCCAATGATAATAGTTCAGTCTGTTATCATAATCGGTATCTCTTAAGGCAAAATCTCTTTCTTTGTGATAATTGCATTGCATATTTTCGCCATGCAGTTGCATCATATTCGAAACATTGAAAATAAATCTCTAACATATCACACGCTTCTGCGTTAGTAAATGACATGTTTACAGTTATCATGGTTATGTTATATGATAACTATGATATTATGTGATGACTAGACCCTTATTATTAATATTATTATTATTATTATTGCTGCCGGGCTGAGGAGGGCGGGCCCTCTCGTTACCGCGACCTATAAGATCTATTGTAACTTTAGCCCTCCAAAGGTTTAGGGCAAATGTAGGTCCTTAATGAACCTTAGTATTGTCCTGAGGTCTTGAACCTTTATGTCGGTAGGTAACAGGGGAGTTTTACCGAAGACGTTGTGCCTTAGACGGCCTCTGGCGACGCAATTGCACAGTATATGTTCAGCAGTTTCTGACTCGTCGTTGCATAGTCGACAAGTTTGATCCTCAGCTTGTCCAATGTGGAAGAGGTGGTATTTTAGGGGCACATGGCCGGTTAGGTAGCCTGAGAGCGTTCTTAGATCCCCTTTGCTGAGGCATAAAACCTCTTTGGTTTTGTTTTGCGACGGAGTTATCATACTCTTCGCTTGTCTGTGACCTGGAAGTTCTTTCCAGCGTAAGGCTATCTTTGAAGCCTCCCAGTTGTTGATTATTTGTTTTAGGTGGCTTTTTTGTAGTCCACATCCAGGTTGGGGTCCAATGAAGGGCGTGTTTGCTGCCTCTTTGGCCAGCTTGTCGGCCTTCTCATTGCCCTCAATGTTGCTGTGACCTGGAACCCACCATAGGGTAACATCATTGCCCCTAGCGAGTTCTCTCAGGTTGTTGGTGCACTCTCTGATCAGTGCGGAGCCACACGTGTAGGCCTGAATTGCCTTTAAGGCGGCCCGACTGTCTGTGAAAATGTTTATGGATGCACCTTTTTGTCCCTTCTGTAGGTTCAAAGCGGTGCAGAAGTTTATAGCAAGAACTTCTGCTTGGAAAATTGTTAAGTCCGAGCTGAGGGGCAATTTGATGTGGCTATTTGGTCCACTGATGCCCATGCCTACTCCAGATCTTACTGTCTTTGAAGCATCGGTGTACCAGGCTAGGGCTCCTCTTTTTAGTTGAGGCCCTCCTTTCGCCCAATCATCCCTGCTACTAAATATGACCTTATACGGTTGGTTGAAATTGTATTCCGTCGGTATAAGGTCCGTTTTAATTTCAATCAGGTGATTTAGACATGGGTCTTTGAGGATCTCGAGGTGTCCTCTGAGATTACCCTGCATCAACTTGAGTGAAGAAACTGTTTTCAGTGATAAGGCACTTAAGGCTGCCTCCTTTTGTATATATATGTGGAGCGGTGTGAGACCGAGTAGGGCTTCCAAAGCAGCCGTCGGACAGGATCTCATTGCACCCGTTATGTTAAGACATGCTAACCGCTGGATTTGTGCCAGCTGTTGTTGAGCTGTCTTATGTTTTGTTTTTGGCCACCAAACCAATGAGGCGTAGGCGACCATGGGTCTGATTATTGCTACGTAGGCCCAATGAGCCATTCGTGGTTTGAGACCCCAGTTCCTTCCTAGGAGCCTGCGGCAGATCTGGTTTGCCATGATGGCCTTTTTCCTCACCTTATCTAAGTGTGAGTTCCAGTTTAGTTTACTGTCAAGTATTACCCCTAGGTATTTAGTTTCTGTTTTGAGGTTAATAGTTCTGCTTTCAATGGAGGGTGCTTTTATTTGTAGCTTCCTTCTCCGAGTGAAAGGGACTATTTCGATTTTATTGGGATTGATGCTGAGCCCATTGCTTCTGCACCAAGTACTGGTGAGTAGTAGGGCTTTCTGCATTAGCTGAGTTATGATTGAATCATATTTACCTCGGATTGTGATTACCAGGTCATCAGCATACCCTTGTATCTTAAATCCGTTTTTAGTTAGGGTGTTCATCAAGTCATCGACTACCAGGCACCATAATAGAGGTGATAGCACTCCCCCTAACTAGACCCTTAGTTTAGTAAATCGGTTGTAGATGATCCAGGAGATATTAAAATGGAAACATTTAAAAACCCACTCCCTTATTATGACAGATATGAGAAATATCGCAAAACAAAAGCGATACGGTATTATCCAAGCCATCAAATGATGTTGTCAAAGTTATAGCTCATCTAATTTTCTGAGATAGCGGGAATTTTATGGTTCTCTATGGCAGTTACGCCCTTAACGGGACACCCGGTACAACAATCTAGTGCTAAATAACAGTTAAAATTAGAACTAACACTAGACCTAGAAATATTCGTGTTTAGCCGCATCTAAAAATAATTTTGATGTTTTTTGAAAGAGTTTCGACGCACGGCTACGAAAAAACTTTTAGGTGTTAATGTCAACTTTAATTTTATTATTATATTCGTAATCTTTATAAAATAACCTTTAAAATGAGTCCAAACATGACGCACTTATCTCAAAAAACAAAAAAGTTAGAATAAAAAACATTAAACCCGAAGTTAGCAACAATGAAGATAGCAATTTAATTTTTAGTTTTTTAATTTCAACTTTAATTTTATTATTATATTCGTAATCTTCATAAAATAGCCTTTAAAGTGAGTCCAAACTTGACGCATTTATCTTAAAAAACCAAAAAGTTCTACTTTTAATTTTGACATGTTTGTCAACTTAAATCCTTTAAAATGACATATTTAACTTTAATATTAACGGAAATACAATCACTTCCGGTTTGAGACGTCAACGTCAATTTTAACATATTTGTCATCTTCATTAAAAACCCTTTAAAATGAGACCAAACATGACGTACTTATCTCAAAAAACAAAAAAAGTTAGAATAAAAACATTAAACCCGAAGTTAGCAACAATGAAGGTAGCAATTTAATTTTTAAATATTAATACCAACCTTAATTTTTGATTTTTTTATTATATTTTTATTTTTGTGACAAATATTGAGACATTTTATAAAAATTAAGAATATGTCAAAATGACATTGACATTTCAAACCGGAAGTTGCTTATATCTCGACTAATATTAGAACAAAACGTATCATGTTTGAGCTCATTTTAAATGTTTTTTCACGACGATTACAAATATGTCAAAATTGACGTTGACATTTATGATCGAAAATTGACCATAACTTCATTAATATTGAAGATAAATATGTCGTGTTTGTACTCATTTTAAAGGATTTTTAATCAAGATTACAAATATGTCTAAATTGAGGTTGACATTTTAAACCTGAAGTTAGTTATCATATAATAGACAAATGGACAACTTCATGGTGTTCTTTCATAATGTATTCTTTATTAAAAAAACTTTCAAAATGTGTCCGAACATGACGTACTTATCTCAAAAAATAACAAAGTTAGAATAAAAACATTAAACCCGAAGTTAGCAACAATGAAGCTAGCAATTTAATTTTTAAATATTAATACCAACCTTAATTTATTATTTTTTTTAGTTTATTTTTGTTTTTGTGACAAATATTAAGATATTTTATAAAAATTAAGAATATATCAAAATGACATTGACATTTCAAACCGGAAGTTGCTTATATCTCGAGTAATATTGGAATTAAACGTATCATGTTTGGACTTATTTTAAAGGATTTTTCACGACGATTACAAATATGTCAAAATTGACGTTGACGTTCTTAACCGGAAGTTGGCCATAACTTCATTAGTATTGAAGATAAATATGTCGTGTTTGTACTCATTTTAAAGGATTTTTAATGAAGATTACAAATATGTCAAAATTGAGGTTGACATTTTAAACCTGAAGTTAGTTATCACATAAAAGAAGTTTTATAACTGAAGTTAATCTAGTGTTTGTCATTTTTCCGCACTTTTTCTTCGTCGATTTTTAAGCCACATGATGATTCTTGAATTTTTCCCAAGTTCCTTAATATTTCTTTTGTTAAAAAAGGGCGTTCTTAAATTTTAACCTATAAACTTGTAACACTTCGTCCTTAATTTCATTTTACAACTTTTTAAACTTTAATTTTGTAAATTGATACGTGATTTTTTTATCAAAAGAAAACGAAATATTAAGAAAGTTGTTTGTAAAATGGATAAGATGAGAGATGTCAATCTATTTGTAGTGTCTCTGAAGATGGCCAAGGGCCGAAACTGGTTAGACTTAAATTCTATATAAAATAAAAACCAGTTTAAAAGTACAACAACAATTTGCAATAGTTTAAGCCTATCTGTTCTGAGAAGTCTTATATTTTTAGAGAGATGAAAACGAAAATCTCGTTTTTCAAGTGATGCATAACGTAGTCCAAATATTATTAGACTTATTATCTCGGTGACAAAACAGCTTGATAATAAACTGAACAAACGCGAGCTTTATTCAAGCATGAATCAAAATGTGTCCCAAAAGGGTGACGTTATTATAAAGCAGCGTGCGAGAAACACACGAATTATTAAATTTGCTCCTTCCATTTCCTCTTCCCATCTTTTGTAAATATGATTAAGAACCGAGAGAGATTCTCTTGAGTGCATTAAATTTTCCAGGAACGTTTTCTAACCCGAAATAGTTTCAAAATAAAATAACACAAGATTAAGGTTAAGAAGTGGAATAAAAAAAAACTTGTAGTTAAGAAAAGTTCGTGGTAATCCTCACTTGGAATTTCTCGGAAACAAACGGGATTATGTTGGGGGGAAAAGCGAGGTTAAAAGGGCGAATTCTAAAATCTTAGTTTCCAACAGCTTTTAGGATACTCGCTAGAGTTATGAGCTTTGAATTTGTCACGCTTTGCTTTTATAAAGTTCCCTAAAATTTCCAAAATTAAAATAAATTATTATTAAGATCATTAATTACTTGATAAATTTCTCGGAATGACCGATAATTGATGATTCAACAAGACGTTTACGTTCGAGAGGGTTATAATATAATTGATTTTGGCAATTATCCGCCCCGTTAACTACTTAATAGTGGTACTAAACTAGTTGTTTGTATTATGATAATCAGAGTAGTAAGTAAATTATTGGTTTAGCTGTAGGTGGTAATAAGTTTCGGTGCTTTCGGTTTGTAATCGATTCGGGGTGCTTCGGTTTCCGCTCGATCATCGAATTATTTACGATCCGACGACGCCGCCGGCACGTTTGATTTATTGTAAACAAGTAATCTGGTGAATTTAACTTAATTTAACGCGCCGATGATGTACGCTTCCGACCGATATTACTACGGCTGCAATAGCAAATAATTTAGATAATAGGGTTACGTGCCTGTGAATTCGTTCAAACAACGGCCAACTGCTGCTGCTGGGCCGATTCAATTGAATCACTCACGCGTTATATCTATAAAGTTTTAAAAATGGTATTCAATTTTATTTCATCATTTTTATCGGCAACTATCCCATTGTTATTCATCCTCTAAACTTTCAATTAATTATTTTAAAACCCATATTGTTGTTATATTTAAACTAAAGTTACCATTTTTTGATATAATAAATGTGATATATATAACACATACAAGATATATTACCTGTTATGTCATAAATAGTGATCCGACCAAAAAGAGATTGACTTGGTAGACACCCTGTACATCTACACATACAACAACGTATCTTGTAATGCCTTGGCCGTAACATATGTAACATAGAGACGATATCAAGCTGAGGATTACAATATATGCGCTAGCCGCAAGCAACCACGGCTTAATTAAATAAAAACATATACAGCGTGTTAATTAATTATCGTACCCGACGGCATCATCGAAAGTATGCAACCAATATTACAGTTATGGTATTTAACGCGACGGAAATTCGTAAAAACATAATGTGTCATCATAATTAACGTCAATGTCATATTAACTATGATTTGGCTACTCTTTGAAACATTCTCTTTTCTACTTCTTTAAATTACGGTGCTCTATGTTTGCAAGTCAATGCAACTCAGTTCTTTATCGCCAACACTCAATGTTGCTTCCGAAGAAAGGACGAAACCTATTGTATAGAATAACCTGAAGATCTTCGAAGATTAAATTTAACACTTAACTCGATTGTACGAAGTCTAAATCATCGATCATCGAAAAATATATAATCTAATGTCAGCATTATATTAATGATTAAGATAACAACTAAAACTAGAACTAACATTAATATTAGAACTAACACTAGACCTAGAACTAGAAAGTTTCGGGATTAGCCGTGCGCCTGAAGAAATATACAGGGTGTACAAAAAGTATGGAATAATGGTTCTACAGCCTAAACTTCAACTTATATTAAAAAAAGTTTTAAATAAGAGTTACTTGAGACTATTTTCCCCATATCCTGATGTAGAAATAAAATAAAAATGATGTCGGCAGTTTGAGTTATGACATGGTGAGTGTGTTTTTTAAATGGAACACCCTGTATATTTTAAGGCTTTTGGATTCCTTTTGACAAGGTGTTTCAAAATGCCATAAGGTTTTAATGCTTTAAACTGCATAGTTTTCGAGATATTGAAACTTTTATTTCAAAAGATTTGACGTTGCGACAACCAAATTATGGCGTCATTATGGGATTGTTATGTATGTTACTGTGATAACGGAGACAGTTTCCGCCCGAATTTTAAGTTGATTTCGAAAAGGCCTTAGTTGTAGATATTACATAAATAAGAACATAGGTGGTTACTACATTTAATTGTAACAAATAATAATTAAACAATGAAATTTCATAGTTTAATCAAGAAACCAGAGATTGTTTTCGTTCGGAAAAAGCTCTCTACAGGTCGGAATTATATGTTGTGAATTATATCATCATTTCTTCACAAAATTGTACACGTCTATCAAAATCATCTTCTGATAACTTTTGCAGTAAAGCTGGTTTATAGGGATGTTGTTTCTCCTTTTTCAAAATGTTTTGAATAGAGCCTGTACTGACATCGAAATTTAAGGCTAGTTGACGAATCGAGGTATGTGGATTATCTGTTATTTCTTCTAACACACCTTGCCTCATATTTTCATTTGTTGCAACATTCGGCCGACCGCATTTTGGAATATCCTTTACATGACCCGTCTCCTTAAAACGTTTTAGAGTTTTACTAACAACCGATTGACTAATTGGTTGTCGATTTGGATATGTTTCATTAAATAAAACACATATTTCATGTTGCGTTCTCATACGATCTCCAAAACCAACCATTGTTAAAATAATATTCCGTTAAATGTATCATTTTTCTAGTAGATATTTAACTAATAATGCTAGCAACTCTACTTTGTTTAAACTGTCTCCGTTACCATGGCAACGCACATAACAATCATATCGTCACGTCATAGCCTGCTCCAGAAATGTGTAATTTTTATACAAGCGTATGTAATGTTCAATAGTAACAATANGTTGGTTCATTGGAAAGAAGACACTTTTATTAACACTTTGGGAAATTTTCATACTCATATTCCAAGAAATGGATTTTATACGATTTTTTAAATTGCAAGATTCGAAAAAATTGTCGATCATTTTAAAAATTTATTTCTCAAAAACTAAAAGCGATTTTTCAATTCAATGTTTAAAATAAATAGAATCTTGTGTACTTAGTGATAATAATTTTATTAAAATCTTGACCGGTTTCGGCTCAAACTAAAGAGCCATCCTCAGAAGAATTCACCTAAATAATTACAACAAAAATTAACAAATCGCAAAGTGGAAGTAGCAGTTTTACTTACGTCGATAAGAAAAATCTTTGGTAAAATTTGTATATGTCATGATATAAAATTTCGTGTATAATAAACTATAACAATAAAATCACAATAAATGAACAATGAACAAACACCTACATCAAGCTTCTACCGATGCTTACTTTACCTTTCTTCTAATCTCAACATCTTTTAATACAAATAAATTATCTGTTCTTACAATTAATTTTGATTTTTTGTATACATTGTGTTTACAGTGTTACAGATTTTTTCATAGGGTTTGATTTTTTAAGTTGTACTGGTCAAACACGTGCCTGTCGATTTTTTTGTATGTTTTACGTTTTATTTCGTATTTATTTTATTTCATCACTAATTGTAAGTACACAAGATTCTATTTATTTTAAACATTAATAGATAAGTGATAAAATGGATAACATTAATTCATGATATAAATAAAGTTGTATTCAATGAAAAAAGTCCTATTGGGGTTGAACTTGATTATTATCTGAACTGTCCCACACCTAAAAGAGATACTAATTCCTGTGAATGGTGGAGTACTAAGTAACAGTATCTTGATATCCGGCCAAAGCCGGATAATATTTGGTAACTATCCGATATCGGGTCGATTTTAAAAAATTGCCGTGTTAGTTCTAGTTTTTGTTCATTGAAAAATATACAATAATCTAACACTAAATAACGATTAAATTATTAAATAGATACTATTAATAGTATGACTTAAAAATATATCTAGGTTTTAGTGTACTCATAAAACATCTAGTTTAACGATTCTGTTTTCACCTGAATTTATAACAATTTTAATTCTTATTTTCTTATCTATTACGCTGTCTTTGATCGTAAACTACATTGATGACATGAATCGTTAACTTTCAACATCTCCAAGAAGACGTCTTATTATTTTCATGGAAGCCTGTATAGTTGAAAATCTTTAATTAAAAAGACAACGCAAAGTATGCATAAACTAGGAGGTTTAAGCATCCTCCCCGAAAGCCTTTACTTTGAGTTAGTTTGTAAATGAAACAACTAATTATCTTATAATCGCTTAAAGTGTTTTAAGAACATCTAACTAATTTTTTTTAATCATGTTTAAAACCAATTTAAATTAGGTATAATCTTGAGATTATCCGTGTATTTTGTAAGACGTTGATAACGTCAAAGCCGAAACTGTCTGCATACTTATAGAAAGTTTTGTATAAACGTCACGCGAATCACGATTTTCCGGGCGCAGGATGAATCCGGGCGAAATCCTAATAAATCCCGTCAGATCTTCCGAGCGATGACTCGACATACACGTACACACACAAACACCTACACCGAACAAACTCGCCTCACCCTTCAACACAACGCAACATAACTTTAAGTTACTCTATCAGCGTTAACGGGTCACGTGGTTTTCTCGTTCCGTCGCTATCAGAATAAGAATTACCTAGTCATGAAGTTTTCGTTGTAAACACGAAAACGTTTTGTGTTGTAATCCGGCTTCATTTACTAAATTATCGATACTTTTAATCGTGTTTGATTAACGAGGTAAGATTAGAAAAGCTGCTTACTTTAAAATAAACTGGAATTCATAAATTCCTAACTCAATTCTGAGTTATACGATGCTACCTCGTATGGTATCGATAAAAGCTGGTCAATTGGTTAAATCCATATGCGCCGAGAAATGGAGTTGAAGCCTGGAGATACAATAACTCATCCTGCCAACAAGTGGTAGCTCTGGAAGACAGAATGGAAGTCTAGATGTAGAACAGCTCATGCTGCCAATAAGTTGGCAGTTTGTAAGATGCAGAATAGATGTCTCAAGATAAGATAGCTCATGCTGCCAACAAGTTGGCAGACTTTAGGAAAGAGAGTTGATGCCTAGAGGTACAATAAATTAAGATAATAAATGAACCAGTTACAGAACCCATAGAAGACGATGATGAATCAGTTAGCAATACCATTCATACAACAATGATTCAAGAACCAACAAGAAGTATCGAGATGATGGTACCCTGAACCATCATAAACAATAAAAAGAGACTTCTTTCTGACAGAATGTTTGGCAGCTCTGGAAGACAGAATGGAAGTCTAGATGTAGAATAGCTCATGCTGCCAACAAGTTGGCAGCTTGTAAGATACAGAATAGATGTCTCAAGATAAGATAGCTCATGCTGCCAACAAGTTGGCAGACATTAGAAAAAAGAGTTGATGCCTAGAGGTACAATAACTCATCCTGCCAACAAGTGGCAAATCTAGAAGACAGAATGGAAGTCACGCCACAACGATAAGAAGACTGCAAAAGATAAAGAAAATAGTATATAAGTCACGTTTATAATCCTTTGTTTTAATGTAACAAAATAAGCTTCATTCTTGACTTCGAACAAATCGCCTTTTGAAAAATTCCCAACGTTTTTGAAAGTGATAAATGGCGCAGTCAATAGGATTTCGTTATTCTATGTTGACTCTCAAATCGTGTCAATATACGGAAAACGTAATTTGGTGAACTTAGTTCTTTGTTGTCAAGATCTGCCACACAAACAGAAGGATGACTCGGTAAGTACGACACCAGCCGGTTTTATCTGCCTTCCTTATGTTTCAGGTGTGACGAAGCGAATTGCGAGGCGTCTGAAGAAGAATGATATCGTGGTACGATACGGTACGGTTAGCAAAATACAAAACACTTTTCCGATAGCCAAAGACCCCATTAAAGGGAGCTGGAGTCTACCGGCTATCTTGCAGTTGCGGGAAATATTACGTTGGCCAAACTGGACGTAACATCGAGTGCTGCATCAAGGAACACGAAAGAGACGTCCGACTAAGGAAGATCCAACAATCTGCAGTCGCAGAGCATTGCCACAAAGGAGGACACAGCATAGAGTTAGAAAAAACCAAAGTGCTTGCAAGAAACGGACATTACTTCCAAAGATTGACGAGAGAGGCGATAGAGATTCATCGACATGGGAATAACATGAATAGAGAAGATGGCTGGGAACTCAGCCGCACATGGAAGATGTTGGTGAACTCAACGAAGCCTTCTCCACCCGGATTTGACAAAACAACTCAGTTGACAATTAGACACTAATTAGTTATTAATTACCTTTTCATGTATTTATTGTCAAATTTTAAAACGAATTCGTCACTTCGAACTTGTTTCTGAAGAAGGTTGCAACATGGCATCCGAAACGTCAAACATTTTTTCAAAAAACGCACGGCTTAACCCGAAAGATTTTAGTTCTAGGTCTAGTGTTAGTTCTTGTGATAGTGCTAGTGTTAGTTCTAGTTTTAGTTTAAGATCTGCACTGTTCAGCCGAGGATTAAGCTACAATCGCCCACATTCCTGAACAAGGAGGAACCTGCCGAGAAGCTAGCCATCTCAAATCGTCGATTGGTCTCCAGGACCTCAACCGAAAAAAAGAAACAAATGAAAACAATTTGGATAACATTTCTGTAAGTACCATTTTTATTTTTTGCAATCCTCCGTGATCAACCCCTTCAAAAACCTAAAAACTGGATAATTTCAAAGTTTTACGTATCGCTATTGAGGCTATAGAAGAAGAAGACGTAAACATGGCGAGAGAAATTTCAAAGGTAGATCAATACCTAATACCTGTGTTTGAAGGAGACAAAATCACCTTAAAAAGTTACATCATTCCTTATCGAAGATACCTGTATGGTCCACATTACCTTTGTGTCGACCCTTCTGGCCGTATGTTGATTTCAATAACCTCGCAAGAGCTTATTTAATAATTATTTGGGGTTTATTAGCCTTTGTTCCCATCCTTAAATAAAGTTTAGTGACATTTTCCAGTTTCCTGTTTTACCCACTAAGGTAGGTTGGCAGTTCTGTATGGCGGCCATATTGTGGCGTCCCCAGCCTTCGCATAACTGTAGTTAGACGTGCAAGAACTTGTAATTATAACACCAGCACTTATAATTTAGCGGGTAACTTGACTTTGATAGCTTTGTTCCATCTCCTTCGTGTTTGTTAAGATCTTGTGGTAAAAAAACATGAACTGATGTCTCACGTTACAACATAACCTCTAATTGTAAGTAACACGCGGTTGCGCTTTAAATCATGTCTGATTACTTTACTTGTAGCTACCCTCTGATGAAGTTATAAATAAATAACGAAAGCTTAAGATAGATTAAAGGAGATTTATTCTCTCACCTGCCACATCGGCTGCTTATCCCATTACTCTTTGGTCTTTAACTGTGTATAGCCAGTACTCACTCCCACTAATTGTTATTAATCTTTATGGGTAAGCTTAGAGCGAAAGCTCGAAATGCCAACAAATTCGGAGATAAAAGCATTCACGCATTCGGAGATAAAAGATCAGAAGATGTCCTAATCTATGATCTTAACAGCCAAACCCCTAGAAAAGAAGATACGACAGCCATATAACACTCTACACCCTTCTGTCGAAAATTAATTTAGAAGAAGCAAATGTTGCGATAAGACAAATTAAACAAGATCAATAGAACCATATCGCCCTCAGAACCTATTTATTCGGTCTAGATTTAATAAATCCGAATATTGGGATGGAGCTAAAATTACGACGCCCACTAGATTTAGAAACAGCAGATTGAAATTGTTAATTACAACACTCAAAAGCAAAGATTTCTTGCTACCCGATACACCACTAGAACAAGATATTAATGCCATCTCCAAATATTAGACCAAAGCCATTATCTCATTGGAATCCAACACAACCTATTCAACGAAACTACCACACAACTACCACAGCTTTCAAGACCTAATTTTCCGCAAAATCAACCACAACCCCCAAATCAGCATTTCGCTAGAAGCCTAGGTCAAATACAACAACGATCATTTAGGCCGACGCCTATGGATGTAGATCGCGATAAAAAGACAAGATTCATCGATACAAAAACCACCTGCAAAGAAGCATTGGATTGCTAATTACATGGAAATGACCGGCGAAATATGCGAAACAAAAGAATATGATTTATACGAACCCCAATCGAACGAGGAAATATATGAATACCCCGATCCTGTAGAAATCGAGGAAGAAATACTAAATGAATATCAGGATTTTCACGAGGTCGTGCCAATCTCATACGTGGAGTTGAAATTGATGTTTAAAATCATCATTCAACACTGTAAAGAACTACTAACCAACGATCCAGTTCTACAATATCCAGATTTTACAAAAGAATTTGTAGTTGCTACAGACACTGCCGATGTAGCACTTGGAGCCGTGTTATCTCAAGGACAGATTGGATGAGACAAACCAGTTAGTTATGCGTCAAGAACATGGTCAGATACCGAACGAAGATACTCTACAATCGAAAAAGAATTACTTTGCTGTAAGTAATGGAAGAATGGAAGAAAATTCACCATCTACACTGATTTTCGGCCACTCGTTTGGTTATGGTCTTTGAAAGAGCCTAATTCTAAACTCATGCGTTGGAAAATCAAATTAGAAGAATATGATTTTGAGGTCGTGTATAAAAAAGGCAAATACAACACCAATGCCGATGCACGATAGTATCATTCCGAACATCGACGACGACGAATTAATGGAGCTTGAGAGCGAATTAGCAATAGAAATTATTCCTGATATGCAAAAGCCATCAACAAGCAAGCAAGTATAAGGAATTTAAGGAGGTATAAGTCGTAAAGAATTGTACGCCCTGTTTATAGATTTGAAGGCGGCTTTTGATAAGGTGGATAGGGGAAAGTTGTGGGAGGAGATGGGGAGGAGGAGGATCACGGAACACCTAATTGCGAGAGTGAAGGAAATATACATGGAGACTATGGCTAGGATAAAAGTGGGAGATAAGCTGAGCGACGTGTTTTGGACGACGAAGGGACTGAGGCAGGGATGTCCGCTGAGCCCAAGTCTGTTTGCACTGCATACGGCGGACCTGGAGGATAGATTGGGGAAGGGGCAAATGGGAGGGTTGGTGGTGGGAGGTAGAAAGGTGCATATGTTAGCATACGCGGATGACATCGTGGTCATGGCGAGAGAAGCGGCGGAGATGAAAGATATGATAAAGACATTGGAAAGATATTTTAGGGGGAAGGGGCTGGAAGTAAATGTGGGGAAGACAAGGATGTTGAAGTTTTGTAAGGGGGGGAGAAAAAGAACAGAAAACTGGAGATGGGAGGGAAAAGAGATCGAGGAGGTTAGGGAGTATACTTACTTGGGGTATGTGTTCAGGGAGGACAACAGGGAGGGGTCGCATGTGATAGCTATGGCAAAAAAGGCGAATAAGGTGATGGGACAAGTATGGGGTTGGGGGAAGAGAGTTTTTGGAAGGAATGTGGCAGCGAGGAAGATTATGTTTGAAGGCCTGGTTAGCAGTGTGATGATGTATGGAGCAGAGGTATGGGGATGGAGAGAGCAGGCAATGCTGGAGGACGTGCAAGCTAGATACTGGAGATGGGTGCTTGGGGTGGCGAGAGAAACACCGGGGTATATAGTGAGGGAAGAGGTAAAGGTGGATAAGGTCAGAGTGGAGGCGGGCAGGAGAGCAGTGAAATATGAAGAAAGAATAGAAGGGAGGCCAAACTGCGGGATCTTGGGGGAGTGTTGGAGGGAAATTAGAGAGGGAAAGATCAGATATGGGAAAGGAGACAGAGACAACTATTATAGACGAGCGGGCTACTCGGTAACTGAGATAAATAGTAGACGAAGGGTGGGTAGGGAGATGTGGAGGGAGTTGAGAGATAGGGACCGAGATGTGCAGAGACAGGAAAGAAGGACACAAATAAAAGAGGGGAGGTATAACGAAAGGTACAGGGACATAATAACGGAGGGGCTGCCTAGATACTTGTTATTGGAAGGAGATGAGGAAGGGAAGAAGTTGGTGGCTAGGTTCCGTTGTGGAAACGAGGAGAGAGCTAACAGATACTGGATGGCCGATGAGGAGAGGTGGTGTAGGCTATGCAGGGAGGAATGGGAAACGTTGGAACATATGTTGAATGGGTGCAGTGAGTTGAGGGAGGAGGAGTTGGACCGAGGGCAGATCTTAGGAGAGGGGGGAGAGGGGAAACGATGGATGAGAATGGTTGTGGGGGTGAGGAGACAAAGGGATGGATGAGGGGAGGATTGGGCCGAGGAGCCGAGGGTATGGAAATGGAGGAAGAGGGTGGAGGGTGAAAATAATATACTAATGACATATATTATATTAGGATGTATTAAGGGGAAAATTGTAATTATCAAAAAACAATAAATGCTTATTAATAAGTCGTAAAGAAATTAAGATAACAAATGAACTAGTTACAGAACCCATAGAAGACGACGATGAATCAGTTAGCAATACCATTCATACAACAACGACTCAAGAACCAACAAGAAGTATCGAGATGATGGTACTCTGAACCACCATAAACAATAAAAAGAGACAATTCTTTCTGACAGAATGTGTACAGAATATGTACTGTATACACCAAAATAAGTACCGACGAAGGAGTGAAAATAAGAAGATGTTTGAAAAAAGTTTAAGTCATTGAAGAAACGGATTTACAAATCGAATTAGTTACTAAATATCATAAAGGAATAACAAACCATAGAGGAATATCCGAAACATTAGAACATCTAAAAAGAAAATATTGGTGGAATAAAATGGACAAATTGGTAACAGAAATTATAAAAGCATGTGTAAACACCTGCAACCGATCAAAATAAAACAGATATCCAGAAGTATCGCCTTTACCAATTTCGGAAACACGCGACGCTCCATTCGAAAAGATATTTGTAGACATCTTTTCTTGTAGCAACGAAAAATATCTCACCATAATCGATGCATTGACTCGAGTGGGTCATGCAATTAAAAGTCCCAGCAAAAACCCCACGGACATATTTGATACCTTCTTAACCTATTTTAGTTACTATGGCATACCACAAGAAATACGTTCAGATAGAGGTAAAGAATTCGATAATAAACTTATTAAAGAATTAGCAAGAGGTCGTATGGCAGTAATAGCTTACAACAATGCTATACACGGTGCTTTGAGTTTGACACCTTTTGAAGCTCTGTATGGGCATACGAAAACCAGAAACCCAATGGACCTATTTTACGGAACAACAACCTACCAACAGTTAGTTTCTAAACATACGGAAAAAACAAGTAAGATATCAATAGATGTCTGAAGATAAGACAGCTCATGCTGCCAACAAGTTGGCAAAGTTTAGAAGACAGAATGGAAGTCTAGATGTAGAACAGCTCATGCTGCCAACAAGTTGGCAGCTTGTAAGATGTAAAATAGATGTCTCAAGATAAGACAGCTCAAGCTGCCAACAAGTTGGCAGTTTGTAAGATGTAAAATAGATGTCTCAAGATAAGACAGCTCATGCTGCCAACAAGTTGGCAGAGTTTAGAAGACAGAGTTAAAGCCTGAAGGTACAATAACTCATGCTGCCTACAAGTGATAACTCTGGAACACAGAATGAAACTCTAGATGTAGAACAGCTCATGCTGCCAACAAGTTGGCAGCTTGTAAGATGCTGAATAGATGTCTATAGAAATGACAGCTCATGCTGCCAAAAAGTTGGCAGACTTTAAACCACAAAATGGAAGCCTGGAGGTACAATAACTCATGTTGTTAAGAAGTTGGCACCTTGTAAGATACAGAATAGGTTTCGTTCTATTACCTTTTTTCGTAATAAAGAGGTTTCACTGTAATATCAAGATAAAATATAGTCGGAATTGAACGTTTCGAAAGTACATCTTTCCCATGTAATGTTATTCATTAAATGCGCCCTGGCAATTTGTCCTCCCCTTTACCGATTCGAACGAGCTCAAAACGATCCATTGTACGAATAACAATGGAAATGGGAAACGTTGGCAATTTTCTTTTATGTTCTTTTTTTTTTTAAATTAGAATCAACGAAAATTTTAGATACTTTTTGTATTATTTCTGGATAATCTGGATTTATTTTCTATGGTCGAAAAGCAGCTGACCCAAGTATTACATTGAAGGTAGAGAGAGGGTGAGAGATGAATTACTTTGTCGGGCTTTCAGTTATCGGGTGGGCCACAATGGGACCATTCGCGGCAACCCCAGAAGTACCACCCCACAGGTAACACACAAAACGTATAGAAAATCAATTTTGGGGTGCGTGAGACGGTGCTGGAGGGAGTGAGACGATTGATGTTGCGAGAGAGAGAATTTGAGGAAAATCTTGTCGGTCGTTCAACAGGTAGCTTGCAGCCTACACCATGGAAGAGGTGCTTCCCCGAAACCCCCTTTCAATTTCAAACGGACCTTTCGGTTTAAATTAGAACAATCGCGATTTGGATGCAAGACAATAAAAGCTTAACGTCACGCAAGATTGAATTTAAATTTAATTTTTATAACCGATCTCAAATATAAATTCATCCATATCATTCAAATTTAATTGCTGCATAGAATTCAAAACGTTTTTAATTAAAATTTCTAAATCTTAATTAAATTCGTTCTTATTTATAAGTTAGTTGGGGACGATTTTAAGATGTAAATTTGATTTTTTTTTTAAATTAATCGATATTCATAAAAGGGTTCGATTTTCCTTTTAGTTTCAATCAAAATCGATAATATCCACATAATTAAATTTATGTTCATTCAGTTCAAATCGGAATATCGCCCGTTCTATTTACGACAATCACGATAACGATGTTAGATGTTTGATAATTGAATTAATTATGTGGAGGGTTTGATGTAACGAAGATATTGAATTCTAAAATAGAATTCTATTATAATCTAAAATTTAATATAACTGTGATAAATGTTATAATTAATTTATATTATTATATTCATGCGTTCAAATCAGAAATTGGTACTTTAAACATGCAAACATCTTTATCTTCCCTGATTAATTTTTTGCAATTCCAATCAACTAAAATAATTAATTCTATAGAGAAACATTTATTTATAATAATAATAATAAACTGTCTATTGAGCCGGAAATAATGATAACAAAAAGTATTTGAACAGTAACAAAAAAATATATAAATATAATTAACAAGGCAAAATAAAATAATCCTTACTACTAAAATAAATAAAAAAGGATTCAAATTACAATGGCTCAAATGGTACAAGAACAGAAAAGGTAGCAACACTACCACTGGTGGCCCAAAATAGAGCCTTCAGGAATACCAGAAGAGCAGATCACAGGATCCGATAAAACAGAATTCAGCTTAACCGACTGAACCCTATTTGATAGATAGGTATCGAATAGCTTAACTGCATGAACATCCAATCCAATAAACTTCAAAATACACAGGAGACCATGATCAAGGATGTCAAAGGCCTTAGTGAAATCAAGTAAAATTAATACTATGGATTTCCCTGGTCCAGAGACCTGAGTACATCATCAGTCAAATCCAGGAGCGCAGTAGCACAACTGAACTGTCTCCTGAACCCGGACTGCTTAAGAGGCAAAATGCAATGTGTTTCCAGATAAATATTTAACTGTTATATCATAAGTCTTTTTAAGATCTTTGAAAGAACCGGCAGAATTGTAATAAGCCTCAGATCCTTACAACTAGTGATAGGAACAACTTTGGGAATGGGAACAACAAAACCATACCTCCAACAATCCGGAAACAAGTACGTCAAGAATACGGGGACAACACAGTCGAATCATATCTAGGCTGATTCCATCAGTTCAATAAAATCTGCTGGATACACTCAGTAGAGACCTCTCTAAATGCAAACATGGTCGAAGCAGGACGCATCCTATTATTGTTATAAAAAGCAAGAAGATCAATATTAGGAGTAACCAAGGAGTCATTTACACTATTACTAAAAAATGTATTGATAACATTAGGATCTGACAAATGAGAAGGCAACGAAATAGCAGAAGATTTCAACACGTTAAACCTTGTCAGCTTTTTCCACTAACACTTAAAGTCACCGACGATTAAATTTTTTTCAAAAAGTTTCTTATTTTTATTGAAAACTCTGCTGACTCCTAATACTTTTATACTTAACAAATGCCTCATTCCTTAGTTTAATCATGTGCCTGACATTCCAAGTGATCCATGGCAAAGCACGTTTTCTGATTACTTTAGAAATTACAGGCGCATATAAAATCTATATACAGGGTGAGTCGGTAGGAACGGACCAAACTTTAGGAGTATATTGTACGCTTGAAAATAATGTAAAAAAACTTATATGTTGTTATCCAATTTTCTTTTATTTTATTTTTTTTTATTGCATAACTCTTACTGCATAACTACAATTAAACAAAATCTTATACATTAACATTAAATATTGGTCATCAGCGTTATTTTAGTAATTGTTTGAAAATATCGCCATTAACTTCTAAACATTTCCGGCTTCGTTTACTAAGAGCTCTTGTTGCTTTCCTAATTGCTGCATGATTTTCCTTAATATTAACTGCAACATTTAGAATGCGCCTAAGAAGTGCATCCCTAGTGTCAACTTTGACTTTGTATACCTCACTTTTGAACCATCCCCACAAACAATAATCAAGTGCTGTGAGATCTGGAGATCTTGGAGGCCAACTAATAGGACCACCACGACCAATCCAACGCCCTGGAAACCTTTCGTCCAAATGTTGCTTGACCTGACGAGCGAAATGCGCCGGAGCTCCATCGTGTTGAAAGTACATTTGCCTTCTAATGTTTAGAGGAACATCCTGCAGTAAATCATTTAATTCATTTTGTAAAAACTCTAGGTAATGGTTTCCTGTGAGGCGATTCTCCAAAATGAAAGGGCCAATTAAATAACCGTTGATCATACCACACCACACATTTACCGAAAACTTGTGTTGAAAGTTGTTTTCGATTGTTGCATGGGGATTTTCATCGGACCATACGTGACTATTACGAGTATTATGTAGGCCGTCGCGGGTAAATGTTGCTTCATCCGTGAAAAGAATATGCGATACAACACGATGATCATTATTTATCCACCGACAAAATTCGACTCGTTTAACATAATCTTCCGGCAGTAGATGTTGTACCTTACCTAAATGGTATGGATATAAGCATTGCTCGTGGAGTGTGTTTATTACTTTCTTTTGTGGGATGTCTAATTGAACAGCAATTCTGCGTGAGCTGCTCGTTGCATCTTCTTCTACTAGACCCAAAATATGTTCTACTTCATTTAAACATTGACGCGTAGCTCGTTCAGATGTTACTTTAACGCTGGGAAGTGTACCGGTTTCGCGCAATTTATTGAAAACCCTAATAAAAACGTTTTTATTAGGATGTCTGCGATTTGGAAACCGTTGACGATATTCATCTGCAGCAGCTGAAGCACTCCCGTTAAAACCATATACAAATAACATGTCTCTATATTCTAAATGTGAATAAGTACTTGGCATTTTATAGCACTTAATGCAAATCAAACTGTCAAATCTACGTTAAATGTTTAACTGTAGTTATGCAATCAATTGAAAACAAATGAAAATCGGATAACAACATATGAGTTTTTTTACATTATTTTCAAGCGTACAATACACTCCTAAAGTTTGGTCCGTTCCTCCCGACTCACCCTGTATATAGTCGATATATAAAATCTCTAGCAGAATTATGCAATTTTCACCAATTAAGTTTTAAAAATTCGTATAAAATCGATTCCTTGGAATATGAGTATGAAGATCTCCCAAAATGTTAATAAAAGTGTCCTCTTTCCAGTGAACAAACACGTTTTGAAAAATAACTTTTAGTTTTTGAGAAATCAATATTTGAAGTTTTGATACAATTTTCGATGTTGCAATTTTCATCGATAATTTTCAAAATTCTCTATAAAATTCTTTTCTTGAAGGATCCTTGTGTAACCAATTATTAATTAAAGTATCCTCTTTTTAATGCAACAAGCCGTTTTGAAAAATCATTTTTAGCTCTTGAGAAATAAGTTTTTGAAGTAATCGACAATTTTTTCGTATTTTGCAATTTCCGCCGATCAAATTTTAATAATTCGTATAAAATCGATTTTCTGGAATATCAGTATGAAACTATCCCAAAATGTTAATAAAAGTGTCCTCTTTCCAATGAACCAACACGTTTTGAAAAATATCTTTCAGTTTTTGAGAAAACAATATTTGAAGTTTTGATAAAATTTATTAATTAAATTAATAAAACATATTAATATTGCAAAGATACCTTTCAATATAGCTTTGTAATTCTTGAGCTACCGCCTCGACTGTTGATGATACATCAATACTGTACAAAAACATTTTCTGATTATTTCGTAATATTGTAATCACTGCCTCGGCTTTTAATAACGTATACAATACTTGCTTTGTATACAGAACATTTCACAAATATGAATATTTATTAAAATTATTAGTACTGCTTGTCAACAATATGGAGCGTTTATATTCATATGAAACAGCTAGTCAACAAAAGATGGCGCTAGGGCAAAATTAAAAATTTCAATTGCGCCGACTAATATACCGCACTCGTGTATTGAAAGATTAAAAAAAAACATCGAAATGATCATCTCAAAAACGGTTAAAACGGATGAATAGATGAATTGAATTGAAAAGTCGACGAAGTACATTGATTACATCGAAACCGGTCGTTAGAGAACCTGTAAAAACCGACTTCTCGATATCATTAAACCGCCACGATTCACTTTAAAAAATTAAACGTCCACAATCGTTCGCTTCATTCGATCTAATCTTTTATGTGATTGAAACGATTGTTTGTTATCCATGTGTACCAGATATTCCGCGATTACATGCCATTTTGAAACGTGACATTTCAAAGGTGAAATATGAAACAACAAGTAGAGATGAAATCCCCCTTCTTTTCGTTTTCCGATAAAACTTTAGATTCTTGGAGAAAAGCGGATGTATTTGCTCTTTCGCAAGTGGTGGGGTATGTTTAAAAGCTCGAAAGCTTCTCTGCGTACTCGAAAAGCTTCGCTCACACCTTGCTTCCGTTTTAAACTCGACAACGTTGAAAAATCACGATGTTTATGGCCTTTACATAAAATTGTGTTGTCTGTTTTGTTTGGAAACAAAAATGGTTTAGAAATTATGCTTTAAATTAGTTCATGTAATGCGTTACCACCTTGACAGATTTCAAATGAACGTTTTTTCTGAAGTCTACACTAATTATCTGGGAATGATATGAGTAGACATCAGTGAATAGCTCGATGGCACAATGCGGAGATTCGGTCAGTGCTCGTAAACTGATTAATTACCCTTGTAGCGTTGCTACTGCTGAACAGAGAAGCTTCAATCCAACGATTAAATAGGTCGATAACGATGAATATGAAAAGAAAATCAAAAGTTGTGTTAACTCTAGTTTTAGTTCTTGTTGGAATTAACATTAGACGTAGAACTAGAAAGTTTCTAGAACCAGCTAACGCTGTATAAACATTTAAATTAGAACTAACACTAAAACGAGAACTAGAATCATTTGGGTTTAGGCGTTAGTTTTAGTGTTAGTGTTAGCTCTAGTTTTAGATATTATTCAGCGTTTGAATGTTGTTTATTTCTATTGAACTAAAACTAGAAGACTAGAAGGTCTAGTGTTAGTTCTAGTTTTAACTGTTAACCGATAGATTGAATAACATTCAGCGTTTGAATAAACAACATTCAGTATTATAAAACGATAAGGAAATGTTTTTCTTCAGTATTAATGTATCATCAAAAGCCGAGGTTGCCATACAGCCGAGGCAGTAGCTCAAGTATTACGAAGTTATATTAAAACGTAGGGGAAGGTAGGGCAAGACGGGGTACTTAACCACTTTTGCAATTTGTTATAGTCGTAAGAAATGGTCAATAGAAATAGGAGGTAATGCAATTAAAACTTCAGTACTTCTGAAGTTAATTTCAAAAATTAGGACCAAAAAAAATTAATATTTATGGTAGAAAAAAAATTTTTTTCAGGGTTTCTCAAGTACCCCATCTTGCCATATAGTGAGGACAAGATGGGCTACGCAGGAAGGGCAATATGGGGTGGCTCAATAATGGGAAATGCATAGGATTTTAATTTACAGATTTATAAAAGATTTATCTTAATAACGTATAAAAAGACATTACGTACACATTTTCAAACGCAAAAATTTCAATAACTAAAAAAAATCTTGACATGGTTGGAAAAAAATGTTCAAAAGGATAAATACTTTAGTCGCAACCTCGGCATCCTCCGCACAAGAACAGTGAGCCCACTTCTTGCAAGAGACGCATGACACCCATCCTTCTGTAGACTGAGAGTAGAAATGGCCACAATACAGACACGCAGTGTTATCCTCTTCTAACTTGCTTCCTTCTTCGTTTGTTTCTTTTTTTATCTTTTTTGGCAGATTAGTTATTGTTTTTTTTTATGTTTTCCACTTTTTCCTTTACAGCGATTTTTTAACATTCTTCTTAGGAGTATTCTGCATTCTTTCCTTCTGTATGCTTTCCTGCTTGGTCCTTCTTTTCACCGGGCTTAACTTTATTTACACTCTCTAGAAGTTCTTTTTTGTAAGGCGAGCTAGTTACAACAACAGTTTTTCCTTTTTTGTGCCCTGATTTTCGGATGATTTTCTTTCCGACATGAGGAACAGGAACAATTTGTTCAGGAGAAACCGCAAAGGATCTTAATTGATAGGTGTTGTTCTTGGGAGCTTGTTGGTTTTTGGAGTTACTATCATTCCAATGTGAGCACTCAGGTTCAGCAAACGCATCCTGCTGTTTAGGTCCATCTTGCTTGACAAAACCATCGTTTGTCTTTGGTATAACCAGCTTACGCGAGCCATTTGAAGCACGTCCTTGGTCACTATTGACAATAATGTTAGCGGCTTCATTTGTAATTAAAGGAATGTCTGTTGTGATAGAAGCTTCAAAAACTGAATCTGGGAAGATATTTAGTTCTGAAGGGCAAATTCCAGTTTTTTTGAAACCATTTATCGCAGTCAACATAGTTGCAGCCCTGAGAAAGGCTTTGCCTAAAATCTCGGTAATTTGAAACATGGTAACAACTTTTCTTGGATTTGATCGTAGCCAATTCGTCAATTCTTGATCATAGTATGTGCTGAGAGGCTTCATGAATGACACATCTAGAGGCACCATTAGTCCCCGCTTTATCAATTATGGTCAGACTCTGTATATGAGTTGAATGACCATCCAACAATAGCAGGACTGCTTTCTCCTAGGTTGCTTTAGAAAATACGATGAATTTGTCGAACCATTTCTCAAAAATGTCTTTCTGCATCCAGCTAGAGACATAGCATTCTGCCCACATTCCAGGTGAACGATGAACAATGAACAGGCTTCATTCGCTGTCGAGGATACACTAACATGGGCCTCCGGCTGCACTCATGCAGAATTCAACAGAAACAGTTTTCCCTCTTTCGGCAGATGATAATGAGCCTACTTGTTTCTTCCCTTTTTTTGCCAGTATTTTGGAAGTATTCTTTGAAACAGCAGAAATCCCACTTTCATCGCAGTTGTAGATTCGATCTGCTGTAAATTTGTGCTGGTCATATAATAACCCAAAGAATTGAGGTACATTAACTTTGTTAAAAGCTATGGCTCTGGCTGCTGAGGTTTGCTCAGGTTTCCTAAATGATAAATTAGGGTTTCTTTGCAAAAATCCTTTCCGGCTGATTCCTTAGTCTGGTTAAAATTATGCCGCTTGTTATTTCTCACTGCTAACTGGTATGCCAGCCGGTTTACCTTATTAGTTATTAATATGTTATTAAAAGCCGAGGCGGTTAAGCTACCGAGGCAGTGTTTGAAATATTACAAAACAATAAGTAAATGTTTCTGTATAGTATTGATGTGCGATCAATAGCCGAGGCAGTAGCTCAAAAATTACAAAGCTATATTAAAAGCTATCTTCGCAATATTAATGTTATTAAAAGCCGAGGTAGCTCAGCTGCCGAGGCAGTGATTGCAATATTACAAAACAATAACGAAATGTTTCTCTATAGTATTAATGTATCTTCAAAAGCCGAGGCACTAGCTCAAGTATTACGAAGTTATGTTGAAAATGTATCTTTTACAGTCTTTTACAATCTTTTACAATATGTTATTGAAAGCCGAGGCAGTGATTGCAATATTACAATACAATAAGTAAATGTTTCTGTATAGTATTGATGTATCATCAATAGCCGAGGCAGTAACTCGAGAATTACAAAACTATATTGAAAGGTAGTTGCAATATGAATATGTTATTAAAAGCCGAGGTAGCTCAGCTACCGAGGCAGTGATTGCAATATTACTAAACAATAACGAAATGTTTCTCTATAGTATTAATGTATCTTCAAAAGCCGAGGCACTAGCTCAAGTATTACAAAGTTATGTTGAAAATGTATCTTTTACAGTAATAATATGTTATTGAAAGCCGAGGCAGTGATTGCAATATTACAATACAATAAGTAAATGTTTCTGTATAGTATTGATGTATCATCAATAGCCGAGGCAGTAACTCGAGAATTACAAAACTAAGTATATTGAAAGGTAGTTGCAATATTAATATGTTATTAAGAGCCGAGGTGGCTCAGCTGCCGAGGCAGTGATTGCAATATTACAAAACAATAACGAAATGTTTCTCTATAGTATTAATGTATCTTCAAAGGCCGAGGCACTAGCTCAAGTATTACGAAGTTATGTTGAAAATGTATCTTTTACAGTAATAATATGTTATTGAAAGCCGAGGCAGTGATTGCAATATTACAATACAATAAGTAAATGTTTCT